>OZ024827.1:47738692-47958692 GCA_964016985.1 Anodontia alba | reverse complement strand
CCTACAGCATGTGTTTGCATTAAAAAAGAGACATATTTATCAGAATAGTGGGCATTTCGGAGATGTAAAAATGCAGGGGTGTGTTATCGTTAATGTATGGGCTCCAATTCAGACTCTAGTAGCGACAAGGAAAACTAACGTCTTAAGTCAAACTTGATCTGCCGTTATATGTAGGATAGAGAGTGAAGACACATGACTTCTATGCAACGTCGCATCGACGTCAAGGCAATGTGCTAACGTTGTGTCGACGTTGATACGACGTTGCCTATTTGTTTTGTGCATGTTGGATAGAAAGTCGGAAATAAAAGAAAGGGTAAAGAAGTGGCGCGCATGCCGATCCTCGTTGTTGAGGAGCCCGCATGGGTAGGAGCGGTCATTTTTTTTCTCTTTCTTCATTTTCTTACATCCCATGTCTATCTCTTTCCATTGGTCTGTGAGCACCTGAAATCAATCAGTACATCTACAGGTCATACTTTAGTGATTGTAAATGATGGGATACCAAGCGGACACTTGACTTCTATGCAACGTCGCATCGATGTCAACGCAATGTTCCAACATTGCATCGACGTTGATAAGACGCTGGATAGAAAGTCGAAAATAAAATAAAGGGTAAAGAAGTGGCGCGCATGCCGATCCTCGTTGTTGAGGAGCCCGCACGGGTAGGAGCGGTCATTTTTTTTTCTCTTTCTTTATTTTCAACATCCCATGTCTGTTAGTCGTTCCTTTCTCTTTCCATTTGTCTGTAAGGATCTGAAATCATTCAGTACATGTACATTTGTCTTTCTTGTATGCAACGTCGCAGCAACGTCGAAGCAATGTGTCATCGTTGCATTGACGTTGATATGATGTTGCTGCACGCTGGATAGAAACTCGAAAATAAAAAAGGAGTAAAAAGGTGGCGCGCATGCCGATCTTCGTTGTTGAGGAGCCTGCATAGGTAGGAGCGGTCATTTTTTTCTCTTTCTTTATTTTCAACATCCCATGTCTGTTAGTCGTTCCTTTCTCTTTCCATTTGTCTGTAAGGATTTGAAATCATTCAGTACATGTATAGGTCATACTTTATTGATTGTAAATAACAGGATACCAAATGGACACAGGACTTCTATGCAACGTCGCATTGACTTCGATGCAATGTAATAACGTTGCGTCACGTTGATACGACGTTGCATATTTGTTGTGTGCACGTTACATCAAATGTATATATGTTTTAGTGCAAATAAACTATGTTCTAATAAAAAAATTGATTCAAACTTATATGGTCGTTTATTTGTCATGTTGTAAAAAAACTGTATTGGAAGTGCTCAATGTAAATGATACGAACCTAGCGTCGCCATCATTACGACAACACACCTGTGCACATATATGTCAGGGCTGGACCCAGAAGGTCTGAAGACGGGGGGGGCATTGACTACCGAAGGCATGTATCGAGCGGCGTAAGCCGCGAGAGGGGGAGAGTATGAGAGGGGTTTCTCCTCTTATAAGGGGGTCCGGGGGCCTCCCCCGGGAAATTTTTAAAACTGGATTGCCTGAGAGTGCATTTCCATGCTATTTTCATTTCATTTTCATTGATCTTGCAGGCTGATTTTATTTTTTTTTTCTGACAATTTCAGGAAGTCGCGGGTTCGAAAACTGCTGGGGCAACATTCTTTCGTGGGACCATGCTCTCCCTCCCACTTAATTCAAGAAGGGAAGTTGTCAGTTTCTGGCAAAAGGATGTGTACTGTACTGGTTAACCACTTATGTATAAGCCTGCCCAGGAAGTGCGGTTATGTAAATTGACTGGCTCAAAAATAACCTAAATAGTGTTGACTGGGCCGTAAAACTCCAAAACAAATTAAATTTTCCGCCTTATATGCAGGTAATTTCTAAGCTGCAAAAATAATTCCGACTGAATGCAGAATCCTGAATAACGCCTGTCCCTTCAGCCACCACACCCACACAAATATATATGGATTGGGTGGGGTAGGGGTAAAGGCGGGGGGTAGGCCAATTTCCAATGCTCCCCCCCTCCCACCCCACAGCCAACACACCGAACGCCAAAAAATCATTCATTGTTCTGCAATGCCGGGAGGGGGGGGGGGGGTGGGGGGAAGCATGTGCCCCTTTTGCCAACCCCTTGAGGCAATAAAAATAAATAGAGCCTGGCCATAAGAAAACCTATTTTATACCTTTGTGAACATCAAAGGCGCAGATCAGCCTGTTGCATCTGCATAGTCTGATCAGCGCCTTCATTTCCTGTTCACTGTTTAGATGGTATAACGTATCCAGTTTTTCAAGACTCTAGTTTTTCTCTGCAGCTGCGCAGTCTGATCTATTTCATCCCTGGTTGTAACTCCAAAGGCAGTATTTCTCTGAGGCTAAATAAATAAATTAACACTTAGTTCTATGGGTAACTTTTTAGCAGACAACATTTTGAAATATTTTTATTACATTTCTCAGAAAACAGGAGACAATTTGTATGAAATGTCAAATCCTGTTTAAAGGGCAAATTAAGACAAATGTCACCAATTTGACGACTGCTGAATTAGCAGAGAGAGTCGTTCGGATTAAAATCTCCTCGAAAAAAAATTTAAAAGAACGCTAAAACCGTTTCTACTCATACATGTACATTATCTAGATAAAAAGAAGATGTAAGGTGTGAAATCATGTATTTATAAGACAGAAGCCTGTGTAAATGACCATATGCTACCTATCAGCAGGGCAATATTAACAAGTTACTGACAAATCACAGCATGCCATTTACTAATTGCTCTTTCATTATCATTTATGAACTCCGTTTTCTGGAGATCACAGGTATCTGAGTAGCTTATGCATAAGAGTGTAATATCGAAAAATACCGGGGGCAAGGTATGACTAGCGGTCGCTTCGTGGGGGCATGTGCCCCTTTTGCCCACCCCTGGATCCGGGCCTGTATGTATATGGAACAATTTCAATCAGTTACGGCCACCACACCATCCCCTACATAAAGGGCAGATTTTTTTCTTATGTCTGCTCAGAACATTGATTGTGGGTACTCGCCAGAACCGCCTCGTCAAAGAATATACCCAGCAGGCACATGCTGTAATTGCGACGTCAGATCAACGTACGTGCAACGTCATTACTTTTATGCAACGTCACATCTACGTCGTTGCAAGAACGTTGATTTGACGTTGCCATTGCGACTTGTGCCTGCTGGGTAAGAAGAACGGGCCATTGATTTGTTGCTAGATAATCTCATGCTTTAGAATCTGCACAGTCAACATAGAATGCCATATCGACGTCGGGCCGACGTCCGGTGTTGGCCGACGGCGATACGACGTAACAATGTATCGCTGTCGGTCCGACGTTGTCCCGCTGTTTGGTGCTGGCTTGTCATCCGAACCTAATGCAAATGCTACAGACTCCTAGCATAGCCTACATTAGCCGTTTGGCTATATACATATGGGTGGAGTTATGTTTGGTCTGTTTTTTTTTATATTGGAAAGAAGGTGTGAGGTAAAAATAGTTCTGTATGCTGTAAACATCTTCCAACTGTGCATAAAGAATAAAATATCGAAGAAAAAATGACCATAGCACAGAAAACCGGGTCCGATCCGGTAATTGAGCCCGATCCGGTCCGATCCGGTGTTTGTACGTACCCGGTTTCAAGGGCACAGGGAACGAATTAAGAGACGTTGAATTTAAGTTGTGGACAGGCAATTAATTATGAAAGACCGATGAAAAAAAGTTGGGTTAACGATGTGAAACGTATACTGAAAGTGTTTGGCATGAAATTTTGGAAACTGTGCCTTCGAAAGAAATGTTAAAATCTCTCTCTCTCTCTCTCTCTCTCTCTCTCTAATAACGAAATTGTAGTTAGCTTGCTATCTCTTCTACGAGGGATGTTCGAAATGAATTGCTTATTTCTATCTGGAGATTTCAAGTTAGCCCAAAAGTACTTATTTCATGCCCTCGAAGTACTCCCCGTGGCTAGAAATGCAAAGTTTCAGCCGATGTATCCACTTCTTGAAGGCATCACGGTACGCTGATTTGGGCACAGTAATAAGGTACTGATGAATGGCAGATCCAAGTGCCTGTCGGGACTGGTATTTCCGCCCAGCAAGGAATGCTTTCAATTTTGGAAACAAAAAGAAATCACATGGGGCAAGGTCTGGGGAATACGTGGGGGTGAGGCAAAACAGTTACTTTTTCTTTCTTCAAAAACGCCGTAACTATTGCGGAGGTATGAGCTGGGTCGGGTATAAAAGCCAAGTCCGATCCGATCCGCCGATCATTTTTCTGCCGATCATAAATTTTATTTTTGTCATTATATCTAAGCTATGATTCAAATGTCCAGTATATCAGTTTTATATGATCATATTATATAACTGTAATGTACAGCAATGATATTATTAAAATCGTTGTTCTAGTTTTTGATTGAGAGTAATTTTTTCTCCTTTCAGGGGTATAAAAGCCAAGCTCGGAAGAAAAAATAGCCGAGAGACATTTCTTGATTTTTTGTCTCTGTTTTGTCCTTTTATAGAACAGACTTAACTATAAATGCTGAAATTTTAGTACATGTGCATTGTGACTCAACAAGCATATACATATGTTTCACTAAAATCAGTTTTTTTTTTTCCGTTTGTTTACCAAATTAGGCGCATCTATTAATAGACCTGTAAACATGACGTTACATACAACAACGTCCTGAAATGAGACGAAATGGGGGAATTTTCTTACCGCGGAAGATAGTGTTTTAAGAATATCTAATAGATATTAATATCTGTATTAATGTTATTTCTCCTTTTTCGTCTATTTTTCTTTTTTTTTTTTTTTGTACAGTAGTAGTTGGGTCATTTTGTAGCTTTCGTATTCGTTGCGGTCCGGCATTTCTATTTTTAGAATAGTATCCGTGCAAAGCAAAGATGAACAGAAAAAAAAGGCTAAAATAGTTTATATATGACATAATTTTCATATGCAAGAAACTAATTATGTTCTAGTGACCATTTATTCTCTGAGACAGAGCTGATCTCTGTATATATTAGCTTCACTACTGAGAAAACTATGATTTTCTTATATTTACTGGACTTGGCTTTTATACCCCTACAAGACAGAAAACTGCTTAAAAATCAAATCCAAAAGCATTGAAAAAAGAAATATCTTTTGTCGAATATTAATTAAGCAATGTATGATAATATAAAACTGATATACTGGACATTTGAATCGTAGTTTAGATATAATGACAAAAATAAAATTTATGATCGGCAGAAAAATGATCGGCGGATCGGATCGGACTTGGCTTTTATACCCGACCTATGAGCTGGGGCATTGTCATGTAGAAGACGGACATGTTTAAAACCAGTGACAGGGCGTCGTTTCTGATAATACATTTTCAGTTTCTTCAGTACTACGTCTTTTTAGTACTTTCCGGTGATGCTTTTGCCCTTTCACGGGCACTTTTATTGCGACTCCTTCACCAGAGAAGAAGATTGCATACAAAACCGGTCGGGTATGAAACCCACAGACCGGAACCCCGTGACCGAGACCCGGCACCGTGACCAAAATTTCTATCCTGGATTGCAAGACTAATATATTTTAAACTTTGTTCATTTTGGATTTATATTATGAAGTATTAAATATATATTATCCGACAAAAAGGAAATTTAGATCGGACCTGTAGTTATTTTTTAAACTCCGATTTACCGTTTCAAGGGGTATGAAACCCACAGACCAGCCATTCTCCGGTTTTTTGAAGTTTTTTCTATAATGTTCAATAAACAATCAATTTCTTTGTTGCACAGGTCTTTCAAATACAAAAATAAATTATATATGGCTAGCTGAAGCTATAACAGAGACCTTAAAGTGTTGAATTTTACCATTTTCATATATTTATTGTGTTTCTAAAAATTGATAAAAATAGGTTGAAAATTTGATAATAACCACAAGGTCCCTAATCTACAGAAATGTACCGAATGGTAAACACCCATACAGACAGTGCATACAAATGCATAATAGGCTAATTGTGTTATTTACAGAAATATAATGTTAGAAAATACGAACTAGGTTGAATTAAATAATAATAATAATAATAATGATGATGATAATAATAAGAATAATTATTATTATTATTAGCATCATCTATAATGTTACGTTTGGCATGTAATACGAACAAAGAAATAGAAAAGCCTGCACATGTTTGGGGTTAGGCTGACAACAAAGATACGGATCAACATGGGCATTCGCGCCAGTATGTTGTTTGCTACAATACATAGATTTAGCTAAAAAAATAGACAATCCGTTTGGGCTGACAACAAAGATATGGATCAGCATGCGCATTCGCGCACTGTGATATGGACCTTTGTTGTTTGCTGCACTAAATAGATTTAACTTAGAAATAGACAAGCCTGCGCATCTGTGGAGTTGGGCTGATAACAAAGATACGGATCAGCAGATTTCTCCAGCTTTAGAATTTTATTTTGACTTGTGCATGGTACAGCTCATCGCCATATAAACACCTTTACAATATGCATGAAATAATACATACAAGAGAGTGTATTATAACAGCTTTAGAATTTTATTTTGACTTGAGCATGGTACAGCTCATCGCCATACAAACACCTTTACATTATGCATGAAATAATACATACAAGAGAGTGTCTTATAAACATACATGTATGAAAAACTATAAGGAAAAGCCCTGAAGCTTTCTCACTGTATAAATTCTATTACAGAAAAACAATTCTAAAGAATGATCAACCAAAAACAGCAGCAGCAGTAGTAGTTTTAGTAGTAGTAATGATAATAGTAGTAGGAGCAGTAGAAACAATAGTAGTAGTAGTACTAGTAGTTGTAGTAATATATATTATATATTTCTGTATATAACACAATTAGCCTATTATGCATTTGTATACACTGACTGTATGGGTGTTTACCATTCGGTACATTTCTGTAGATTAGGGACATTGTGGTTATTATTAAATTTTCTATTCTATTTTTAGAAACATAATAAATATATGAAAATCGTAAAATTCAACACTTTAACTTCTCTGTTATAGCTTCAGCTAGCCATATATAATTTATTTTTGTATTTGAAAGCCCTGTGCAACAAAGAAATTGATTGTTTAATTAGCATTATAGAAAAAACTTCAAGAAACCGGAGAATGGCTGGTCTGTGGGTTTCATACCCCTTGAAACGGTAAATCGGAGTTTAAAAATTAACTACAGGTCCGATCTAAATTTCCTTTTTGTTGGATAATGTATATTTAATACTTCATAATATAAACCCAAAATGAACAAAGTTAAAAACATATTAGTCTTGCAATCCAGGATAGAAATTTTGGTCACGGTGCCGGGTCTCGGTCACGGGGTTCCGGTCTGTGGTACTCAAAGAACGTTTGGCAATTATTGGGCGTTTGCTGTGTTTAGTGGCCCAGATCTTATTGCTAACCTTTCTGACGGGCTCAAAATAATGGACCCAGGTTTCATCACCTGTGACGACATTGGCAAACTGCTTTTTGTCATATTTTGGAAACATTTGAAGCAGCTTTTTGGCAACTTTAACCCGTTGCCTCTTTTGCTCGTCAGTCTACAGATGTGGCACCCATCTAGCAGAAATCTTTCTGACTTTCAAATGCTTCTTCAAAATAAGACGAACCGTTGATAGTGATATGCCTACCTTTCGTGCAATATCACGAACTGTAAATCTGGCATCTCCTTAAATGATTTCCTTTATTTTGGAAACGATTTCTTTACGCGATGCAGATTTTGGCCTACCTGATTTCGGTGCATTTTTGATGGACTCTACACCAGACTCAAATTTCTTTTTCCATCGCCGAACTGTGTCATAAGACACACTAGAAGGTCCAAAAGCAGTAGAAACTTCAGTCATCAGCTTCTTCAAAGAACAACCAAGTTTTGAGCGGGCTTTGATGTAAGCCCGTATTTCATCTTTTTTGTCGACGCTTCTACCAACCATTTTTACTGCAGTGGTCAATGACTGCGTGTATTCAAATGGCAAATTTTATGTCTTACACTTAGTCTAACATGTACATTTATACACCATTGTGTAGATATTGATTAACCCTATACAGGTATGTATTGGTTTTTATCGTGCCCCACGTGGATATCGAGCTAGAGGACAATAAGCAATTCATTTCGAACATCCCTCGTATAACGGTCTTAGCTTGATCTGGTTGCAGACAATTTGTACTTGTAGGAAATATTATTATTCCAAAAGCAAATCAAGTCCAATTAAGTCATTTTTATTGGCAAAAATCCAGAAAAATGGATTGTAAAGACAAACCACGAACATGGCAATGTACTTATTTTATTAGTCAATCCATACAAGAATCATGAGAAAGGGCTTATTACAAAGTCAAACTATAAAAATATGAAACAACTAATGCACCAATTATTTGAAACTTCCGGCCGTACGCAGACGGGGAACAGCGGGGCTTTCATATTTGCAAATGCAAAGCCCTGGTAAACGCCCGGCACTACGGGAACACATTTATGGCAAAATCTCTGCTAAGAGCCCCTGACTCCAGGGGATTGAAAATAATGAAGAACATCAAATGAACTTAGTCATTTGGAAACTTTTAACCTGACCCTTGGGAGCTCTATAGTCCACTCCACTATAGACCCAGCACCAGTCCTCCATATATACTCTACATTCTACTACAGACCCAGTACCGGTCCTCCGTATATTCCGCAGTCCACCACAGACACAGTACCAGTTCTCCGAATACTTTACACTCCACTACAGTCAAGGTACCAGTCCCGCGTATACACTACAATTCTCTAAATACCCAACACCAAACCTACGTATACTTTCCAGTCCAGTACAGACCCAGTACCAGTCCCCCGCATACAGTGCAGTCCACTACAAACCCAGTACCAGTCCCCAGTATACAGTCCCCTACAGACCTAGTACCAGTCCTAAGTGAAATCCACAGTCCCCTACAGACCCAGAACCTGTCCCACGTATACTCTACAGGCCACTACAGCCCCACCACCAGTCCTCCGTATACTATATTCCTTAAAGATCTAGAACCAGTCCTCCTAATAAGTACCAGTCCTACATACAATCTACACTCCGCGAAAAATGCACAAATGTACCAGTCCTCCGTATACTCTACAACCCACTAGAAACCCAGTACCAGTCCGTATTCTCTACAGTCCACTATAGACCATGTTCTAGTACTTCCTATAGTCTACAGTCCACCACAGACACATTACCAGTCCTCCGTATACTCTACAATCCACTACCGACAAAGTTTAAGTCTTCCGTATACTTTACAGTCCATTATAAACACCGTACTAGTCCTCTGTATACTCTAGTCCACTACAGAACTAGTACCAGTCCTCCGTATACTCTACAGTCCACTACAGACCCAGTACCAGTACTCCGTATACTCTACAGTCCACTACAAACACCGTACCAGTCCTCCGTATACCCTACAGTCAACTACAGAACCAGTACCAGTCCTCCATATACTCTGCAGTCCACTACAGACCAAGTTCCAGTCCTCTGTAGACTCAACAGTAAACTACAGATACAGTACCAGTCCTCTGTATACTCTTCTATCCACTATAGGCCCAGTACCAGTCCTCCGTATACTTACAATCCACTACAGACCCAGTACCAGTCCGTCGCATAATCTACAGTCCACCACGGACACAATACCAGTCTTCCGTATACTCTACAGTCCACTACAGACACAGTACCAGTCCTCTGTATATTTTACGATCTTCTAGTGACCCCGGTACCAGTCTCCGTATACTCTGCAGTCCACTATAGACCGTCCTAGTCCTCTGTATACACTACAATTCACTACAATCCCAATTCTAGTCCTCCATATACTCTACAGTCCTTTACAGACTCAGTACTGGTCCTCCTTATCTCTGCAGTCCTTTATAGACCAAGTTCCAGTCCTCCGTATACTCTACAGTCCACTACAGAGCAAGTTCTAGTCCTCCGTATACTCTGTAATCCCTTAGATACACACTGCCAATCCTCCGTATACCCTACAGTTCACTACAGAATAACTACCAGTTCTCCATATACTCTACAGTCAACTACAGACACCGTACCAGTCCTCCGTATTCTGTTCAGTCCACTACAGACCCAGTACCAGTCCTCCGTATAATATACAGTTCACTTCAGACCCACTACACATCTTCCCTATACTCTGCAGTCCAGCACAGATCCAGTACCTCCTTATTCTCAGCAGTTGATTCAGACCCAGTACCAGTCTGCCATATACTCTACAGTCCACTATAGACACAGTACCAGTCCTCGGACGGATACTAGGGCAATAATTGACGTATCGATAGGTTGGTACTGAGACAGTGGTTAATTACAGGGTATCAGTAGGACAGGTAATGGTGCACTAATTGACTGTGAGACATCAATAGGACTGGTACCCGGGCTTAATGGACTATAGAGTATCAGTAGAACTGACACTTGGACAGTAGTGGACTGTAGGATATCAGCAGGACAGGTACTGGGACAAGAGTAGACTATAGGCTATCAGTAAGACTGATACTGGAGCAATAGTGGACATCATACCAGAAGGACTGGTTCTGATATAGTAGCGGACTATGTCATATCAGTAAGACTGGTACTGGGGCAGTAGTTGACTGTAGGGTAACAGCAGAAGACTGGTACTGGGACAGAAGTGGACTGTGTAGTATCAGTATGACTGGCAATGTGATAGTAGTATGCATCAACAGAACTGGTACTGAGGTTGTAAGATACTGTATCGTATACGTAGGGCTAGTATAGGGGCAGTAGTGTATTGTGTCGTATCAATAGGACGTACTGTTGTATCAATAGGACTGGTACTGGGGCAGTGGTGGAATGTTTCATATCCGTATCATAAGGACTGGTACTGGTGCAGATGTGTACTGTTGTGTATTAGTAGGACAGGTACTGGGGATATAGTGTACTGTATGGTATCAATAAGACTGGTATTAAAGCAGTAGTGGACTGTCTGGTATGAGTAAGACTGATTCTTGGCCAGCAATGGACTGTGACATATCAAATCTGAATAAGTAGGACTTGTACTGGGGCAGTAGTGGACTGTGACTTATTAATAAGACTGGTACTGGGGCAAAGTGTACTGTAGCGTAAAGGTAGGGGTAAACCTGGGGCAGTAGTGTACTGACTCGTATCAATAGGACTGGTATTGGGGCAATAGTGGATTGAAGGATATCAATAGGATTGGTATTTTGGTAGTAGTGGACTGCAGGGTCTGGTATCGGAATAGTAGCGGACTGTATCGTATCAGTTGGAATGATCCATGGCAATGGTAGACTGTATCATATCAGTAGGACTAGTACTAGAATAGTAGCGGACTGTGTTGTATCAGTAGAACTGGTACTGGAGCATAAGTGGATTGTATTATATCAGTAAGACTGATTCTGGGACAGTAGTGGGCTGTGTGGTATCAGGAGGACTGGTCCATGGCAGTGATAGACTGTATCATATCAGTAGGACTAGTACTGGGACAGTAGTGGACTGTGTTGTATCAGAAGAACTGATAGTGGAGCTTTGTGGACTGTATCATAATCAGTAAGACTGTTACTTGGACAGTAGTGGACTGTGTAGTATCAGGAGGACTTGTGATGGGACTGTAGTACACTGTGCCGTATAAATAAGACTGGTACTAGGTCAGTAATATACTGTAACGTATATGAAGGACTGGTACTAGGGCAGTAGTGTACTGTCGTATCAAAAGGACTGGTACTGGGGCAGTTGTGGACTGTAGGGTATCAATGGTACTAGTACTGGGACAGGGGTCAACTGTAGGGTATCAGTAGGACTGGTACTGCGACACTAGGGGACTATGTCAAATTTGTAGGACTGGTACTGCGGCAGTAGTGGTTTGTATGGTATCAGTAGAACTCGTACTAGGGCAGAAGCTGACTGCGTTGTATCAATAGGTCTGGTACTGGGACAATAGCGGATTGTGTAGTATCAGTAGGACTGGAACTACGGCAGTTGTGGACTGAGCATATCAAAATGACTGGTACTGTGACCGTAGCCATATCAGTAGGACTGGAAATTGGATAATAGTGGACAGTAGAGTATCAGTAGGACTCGTACTGGGGCAGTAGTGGATTGTGTTGTATCAATAGGTCTGGTACTGGGGCAGTAGTGGACTGTAGAGTATCAAAAGAGCTGGTCTGGTACTGAGACAGAGGTGGACTGTAGGGTACCAGTAGGACTGGTACTGGTAGTAGTGGACTGTGTCGTATCCACATGGCAAATACTGGGGCAGAATTGCACTGAAGGGTATCAGTAAGACTAGTACTGGGTCAGAAGTGGACAGGATTAGCACTAGGTCAGTAGTGTACTTTTGTATATAAGTATAAGTAGGACTAGTCCTTGTGCAGTAGTGTCCTGTGTCGTATTAATAAGACTGGTACTGGGCCAACAGTGGACTGTGACGTATAAATAGGGCTGACAGTGCTGCAGTAGTGTGCTGCAGCTTATAACAAGGACTAATACTGGGGCAGCAGTGTACTGTGTCATATGAATAGGACTATTACTGGGTCAGTAGTCGACTGTAGGGCATCAGTAGGACCGGTACTGGGGCACTAGTGGATTTTGACGTATTAATAAGATAGGAACTGGGGCAAAAGTGTACTGTAGCGTTTAAGTAGGACTGGTACTGGGGCAGTAGTGTATTGTGTCGTATCAATAGGACATGTACCGGGGCAGTTGTGGATTGTAGGGTATCGATAGGACTAGAATTAGGGCAGTAGTGGACTGTTGAATATCACTAGAACTGGTATCAGTAAGGTATCAGTAGGACTGGTATAAGGCTGTAGTAGACTATCTTATCAATATGTCTTGTAGTGGGGCAATTGTGGACTGTTTCATATCAGCAGGACTTATATTGAGATAGAAGTGGGCTGTCGTATCAGTAGGACTGGTACTGGGCAGTGGTAGACTGTATCATATCAGTAGGACTAGTACCGCGACAGACATTGACTGTGTCGTATCATTAGGACTGGTTGGTGAATTGGTGGACTGTACCATATCAGTAAGACTGGTACTGGGACAGAAGTGGACTGTGTAGTATCAGTATGACTGGCAATGTGACAGTAGTGTGCATCAACAGAACTGGAACTGAGGTTGTAAGGTACTGTATCGTATACGTAGGGCTAGTATAGGGGCAGTAGTGAATTGTGTCGTATCAATAGGACTGGTACTGGGGCAGTGGTGGAATGAATCATATCCGTAGGACAGGTACTGGGGCTGTATCATATCAGTAGGACTGAGACTGGGACAGTTGTTGACTGTGTCGTATCAGTTGGACTGATACTGGGACAGTAGTGGAATGTGTCGTATCGATAGGACTGGTAATGGGGCAGTATTTTAATGTCCACTAGAAAATCTTATAGATAGCTAGATAGATAGATAGACACAGACAGGCAGGCAGGCAGGCAGACAAACAGACAGACAGGCAGACAGACAGACAGACAGACAGACAGACAGACAGACAGATAGATAGATAGATAGATAGATAGATATATAGATACAAGTTCGCCAACACAGACGGTAATGATCGGTATTGTCGAGTACCTATCTATAAATCGGGAAATCTCGTTAGTTTCCGTCACTTACGGTTTATGGCATAACGTAATAATAAAGTCACTGAACGTATTGACAAACTCATATCGTAATCAAAATTCACATAACGTAAACGTGTCTTCCCTAAATATACGACATCAGTCAGCCATAGTGACATAAGGAAATGAAATGTCCACAGAAGGTATTAGGAAATGCACAAAACACAATGAACAAATTAAATAACGTAATATTAAACCAGCATAAGTAAATAACAAACCCACATAGCGTATTGATAAAAGTACAAAACGTAATGGCCAATTCACATAGCGTAACAATAAAGTCAGATACTGCAATATTTAACCCAGGTGTTTGCGCGATTTAAGACAGCAATGGCGTTCCATAACAGCCTACTGGCGATGATCTTTCTGACATTCAACTGATAAGCATTTCTGCTTTTAATTAGTTTTGCACATCATTTTAAATGAGCCAAAGGTGACTGTTTATTGCATAGATGAACTAGGTCAGATGTCTTCACCATATCAAGTTCCTTGAAATACTCGTTTGATCGCAGACTACCATATTTACCCTAAATATTCCGACATGAAACAGCCTGAGCAAACAGTGTAGATCCAGATCAAAATCCAAACAGTTTGATCAGGGTCTGCACTGGAAACTTTGTAGATACTACACGTTAGCCAAATGTTAGCAGGTTAAAATTTTAGGACAGGTACGGTAAAAAGTAAGAGCGTTCGAATATTTAGGATAAATTTCTCAGCAAGTTCCTCTTAATGTAGATATACTATTTGAAAGGCTGATTCTTATGCTTTAGAAAAATAGCCTTTGGAAAAAGTAGCTGTTGCAGGGAGGTGGTATTGTAGAAAGGCTTAATATACAGTAAATTGTACGTTTTACTTTCAGAAAATTGGTTATTATTTTTAGGGAAGTAGCTGATGTTGAGAGATGACCTTTAGAAGAGGTGCCACTGTATATGCTGATAATATTGAACATTATTAGCGTGTCGAATTATCGATCTAAAAGAAAGACAGAAAGAAAGAAGAAATCTTAGGCTTTCATGTTAAGACAGAAGAAAGAATTGGCCTGCATATGACATGTATTGTACTTTTTACTTTAAGAAAAGTGGTTATTTTTTTATTTTGAGGGAAGTGGCTGATGTTGAGAGGTGACCTTTAGTAGAGATGCCACTGTATATGCTAATAATTTTGAACATTATTAGCGTGTCGAATTATCGTTCTAAAAGAAAGAAAGAAAGAAATCTTAAGCTTTCATGTTAAGACAGAAGAAAGAATAGGCCTGAATATGACATGTATTTATACGCGCAATTTGACAAAAGAAAAAATGTTTATGAAAAGCGAGGCTGATTGTAGATAGCTCTTTTCCAACATAAGCGCAAAAATCAGTTTTCCTAGATAAGCGCTGTTCTGTGTAGTACACAGTCGCCACCTTTTTCCTATTTAAGCATATTTCCTAGTTAGTCGCTTCGCATACGTGTGCTGTACTATAGAGCTTGCTCGCACAGGCCGAAGGCCTGCGCCGCATGTGGCCTTCGGCCTATGACAAGCTGTTTTTAGAAGATCTAATTACGGCTGTAATCAAAGCACTAACAGCACTGGTGGGTGAATTGTCTCTGAGTGTATGCTGGAAAAAAATGGTCCTGAACGGGGACTTGGACGGTTTCGTTGAACTCTTAAATATCTGTACTTTAAGCAAACATTGAAGATTCTGATCAGAGGCCGCGTTCTGTGGCATCTAATATGGGTCTACTTTGTTTACCAATGCCCCGGTACACGAGCCCAGTCCAGATTTTACAATTAACCAACCATTTTCACACAACAGGAGGACAAGCGCTGCTATAAATAACCGTTACCTGGAATTTTGTGCGTGGTCAGCAATAGTCACGTGGACAATACCAGCCGGGAAATACTTTGGGTCGACTGATAAACAATCCACTCAAAAATTTAATTTTTTGGACGATAATATGTTATATTATTATCTCTGTCCATTCTGCTCAAAAAATAGATTGTTTGCAACGATTCTACAGAGCTTCTACAATCTACGATTTTGAGCAGAAATAAGATATACTCCTGGAAACCGTCTGTTTTACTTCGTCGCGAGAAAACCTGTCTTTTGGGTTTCTGATCAGGTTAGACAAAATCTGGCCTGCTCAGTCTCAAAAAGCACGAATTTTGGCATACGGCAGTCTAAGTAATTATACTTTCCAAGTAGCGAACAACAAAAGCGTTGATCAGACTGCGGATGTGCAGGTTGATCTGCTTCTTTGTTGTTCGCTCATACAGTTCGCAGGTTTTCTCACGACGAAGCTCAAATATTAAAGTGGGGTAATTAGTTCCCTCAGACTATCTTACAGAGTGGAAATAAGAAACAAGAGGCCCACGGGCCACGGCTCGCTCACCTGAGTGAAATAGCCACTGCAGATTTGTTATACAACATTTTTATTTCAATTCTGTCATTGCAAGTAATAAAAAGATCATCATTTAAGTGGGGATCTGAATGGTTTCTGAGTTATTAAGCCTTATGTGAACTGGAGGGGCAGGGAATAATCCCACACGGTCAGTGTCAATGAATGCATCTTATAATTATGAACAATAATATATATGGCTTAGTGGTGAGGTTCTATATGGTTTCTGATATTATATGAACTGGATGGGGTGGGGCATATCCCCTGGGGACCTACGGTCAGTGTCATTGGATGCACCTTATCATAGCGAACAAGAATATATATGATTTAGGGGTGGGGATCTGAACATTTTCTAGAATATTTGGCCTTTTATGAAATGAAGGGGTTTGGGGTAGCCCCCTTGGGGAACCCCCGGTCAGTGTCACTGGATGGGTCTTTTCATAAGGAACAACAATATATATGGTTTAGGGGTGGGGATCTGAAAATTTCTGAGATATTAGGCCTTTTATGAAGTGAAGGGAATGAAGCATCCCACTGGGGAACCCAAGTCAGTGTCTCTGGTTTAATCTTAAAATAATGAACAATGATATATATGGTTTATGGGTGGGTATCTGAACTGCTTCTGAGATATTAAACCTTTTATAAACTGAAGGGGGTAGGGCATACCCCCGGGAGACCCCTGGTCTATGTCAATGGACGCGTCTTATCATACGGAACTACAGCTGTCACAGGATCTGACTACAGCACGCGGCAGCATTTTTAGAGGAGAAAGACCTATAGTGTTGAAATATTTTGAATTTATGTTTACCAGGTACATCACTATAGGACATGGTAATATTGCACAACTCCATGAGTTATAGGCCCTTGGCCACTGTTCTGCCATTATACCTTCCTTACTTAAAAGTGTGGTATGAGTTTCATCAAGATAGGTCCACTGAGATAAAAGTTACAGAACAAAATGTATTTTATTTTTTTGAAAACCTACCAAGGGACATAACTCCAAGAGTTATGGACCCTTGACCCCCATTCGGGTATACACAATAGAGCAAGTCATTGTCTATGTTTATACAAACTTTCAGATTTCTAGCTTTCATAGTTCCCGAGAAATCTGATACGAAAATTTTCAAGAATGGCAAAATTTGAACACATATCAAGGGACATAACCTGAAGAGTTATGGACCCTTGATCCCTATTCCGGTATAAACAATACATCCAGTCATTATCCATGTTTATATGAGCTTTCAGCTTTCTAGCTACTACTACACCTTCCTTATCTTACAGACCAAGTGTGGTAAAGTTTCATTGAAGCAGGATCACAAACATAAAAGTTTGTAAGCGAAATGCATCTTAAATTTTGAAAACCTATCAAGGGACATAACTCCAAGAGTTATGGACCCTTGATCCATATTACAGTAAACACTATACATCGCGTCATTGTCCATGTTTATACGAAAATTCAGCTTTCGAGCTTTAATAGTTCCTGAGAAATCTGTTATGAAAATTTTCAAGTATGGCAAAATTTGAAAACCTACAAGGGACATAACTCGAAGAGATATGGGCCCTTGGCAATTATTATGTTATTACACCTTCCTTACCTTAGGGACCAAGTGTGGTATAAGTTTCATTGAAGTAGGACCACAAACATTAAAGTTATTCAGCAAAATGCATTTTAATTTTGCAGTCATGGAATAATTGAATAACAGAATGATGGAATCACGGAGACATGGAATCACGGAAGGACATGGCAAATCCAGTTTTTCAAAGCGGGGCTATAATAACAATATATGGTTTAGGGGTGGGGATCTCAATGGTTTTTGAGATATTTGGCCTTTTATTACTTGAAGGGGGTTGGGCATACCCCTGGAGGACCCCAGTCTGTCATTGAATGTATCTTATCATAAGGAGCAAGAGTATATATGGTTTAGGGGTGGGGATCTGAGCAGTTTCTATTATGCCTTTTATGACTGAAGGGGATGGGACATAATCCTGGGGGATCCACGGTCTATGTCACTGAATGCTTCTTACTATAAGAAGCAAGGGTATATATATGGTTTAGGGGTGGTGATCTGAACGGTTTCTAAAATATGAGGCCTTTTATGAAATGACAGGGTGAGGCATACCCCCAAGGGACCCCTGGTCTGTGCCATTGGATGCGTCTTATCATAAGGAACAACACTGTATATGGTTTAGTGGTGGGGATCTGAACAGCTTCTGAGATATATGGCCTTTTATGAATTGGAAGAGGGTGGGGCAAATCACCGGGGAACTCTGTCTATGTCAATGGATGCATCTTATCATAAGGAACAACAATGTATATGATTTATGGGTGGGGATCTGAATGGTTCTCTGATTTTAGGCCATTTATGAAGTGAAGGGGCGGGGCATGCTGTGGCAGCCATCTTGGATTTCAATCGGCTCAGTTTTAGCTATTTTGTGTTTCTTAGGTGCCCCGATGCTCCTCAACAAGTTTTAACACAAATGGATTATAGTCTTTAGAAGAGATGTCCAAAATATGAATTCTCAACATTTTTCTCGTATTAATGTATAAGGCCCGTACAAATCCACGAGGAAGCAAATTTGACCTTCTCGTAAAAAGGTCAAAGGTCAAAGTAGGATCATCATTTTAGCAATTTTGGCAGACCGCCCGTCCCAGATGATCGGTGCACAGATTAAGCCCGAAGGCTCTGAAGAAAAAGATTTTTAAAGGTTTTTACATATATGGGCATGGCGGCCATCTTGTTCAATGAACCGCAACCATCTTAGCAATCTTTAATTGCTACCGACCTAAGGAGGCGCCATATAAAATTTGAGCATAATTGGCTCAGCGGCGTCAGAAAAGAAGTCATTTGAAATTCTCAACAATTTTCCCATACAAATGTATGAGGCTCATATAAATTCACAGGGAACCAAACATGACCTTGCCATACAAAGGCCAAACATCAAAGTACGACAATCATTTTAGCAACTTTGGCAGATCTCCCATCCCCAATAATTTGTGCAAAGATTCGGCCCCATAGCATCCTGGATACTGGAGAAGAAGATTTTAAAGTGTTTTAACCATATATGGGCATGACGGTCATCTTGATCATCCATTTGCTACCATTTCAGAAATCTTTCATTTCTCTGACTTACGGAGGCTCCATATGAAATTTTGAGCAAATTTGGCTCAGCGGCTTCAGAGGAGAAGTTGTTTGAAATTCTCAACAATTGTCCCATACAAATGTATGGGGCTCATACAAATGCACAAGGAAGCAAACATGACCTTGACGTAAAAAGGTCAAATGTCAAAGTACGACAAGCATTTCAGCAACTTAGGTAGATCTCCTGCGCCCGATGATTTGTGCAAATATTTAGCCCAAAGGCATCCTCGGTTCTGGAGCAGTCAATTTTTAAAGGTTTTTTTACCATATATGGGCATGGTGGCCACCTTGGTCAACGGACCGCGACCATTTCTGTAATCTTTTCTTCCCCCAACCTAAGGAGGCTCCACATAAAATTTGAGCAAATTTGGCACAGTGGCTTCAGAGGAGAAGTCGTCTGAAATTCTCAACAATTTTCCCATTCAAATGTATGGGGCTCGAACAAATGCATAGGGAACTTGACCTCACCTTAAAAGGTCAAATGTCAAAGTACGACAATTCTTTTAACAACTTTGGTAGACCTCTCGTCCCCGATGGTTTGTGCAAAGATTAAGCCCCAAGGCACTCTCGGTTCTGGAGAAGAAGATTTTTAAATGTTTTTACCATATATGGGCATGGCGGCCATCTTGATCAACAGACCTCGAAAATCTTAGCAATCTTTTGTTCCCCACCCTAAGAAGGCTCCATATGAAATTTGAGCAAACTTGGTTCAGAGACTTCAGAGGAGAAGTCGTTTGAAATTCACTTCAAACGTATGGGGCTCATACAAATGCACAGGGAAGCTAACTTGACCTTGCCGTAAAAAGGTCAAACGTCAACATACGACAGTTCTTTAAACAAATTTGGTAGATCTCCCGTCCCCGATGATTCTTGCAAAGATTCAGCCCCAAGGCATCCTCGGTTCTGGAGAAGAAGATTTTTAAAGGTTTTTAACATTTATGGGCATGGCGGCCATCTTGGTCAACGGACCGCGACCATTTTAGCAATCTTTCGTTCCCCTGACCTAAGAAGGCTAAATAAGGAATTTGAGAAAATTTGGCTCAGTGGCTTCAGAGGAGCAGTCCTTTGAAATTCTCAACAAAAATTTTCCCATTCAAATGTATGGGGCTCATACAAATGCATAGGGAAGCAAACTTGCCGTAAAAAGGTCAAATGTCAACGTACGACAATTCTTTTAGCAACTTTGGTAGACCTCTCGTCCCCGATGATTTGTTCAAAGATTAAGCCCCAAGGCAGTCTCGATTCTGGAGAAGATTGCTGAAAGTTTTCACCATATATGGGCATGGCGGCCATCTTGGTCAGCAGACCGCGACGATTTTAGTAATCTTTTGTTTCCCCACCCTAAGGTAGCTCCATATGAAATCTGAGCAAAACTGACTCAGCGGCTTTGGAGGAGAAGTCGTTTAAAATTCTCAACAATTTTCTCATTCAAATGTATGGGGCTCATACAAATACATAGGGAAGCGAACTTGACCTCCCGTCCCCGATGATCCGTGCAAAGATTCAGCCTCAAGGCATCCTAGGTTCTGAAGAAGAAGATTTTTAAAAGTTTTACCATATATGGGCATGGCGGCTATCTTGGTCAACGGACCGCGACCATTTTAGCAATCTTTCGTTCCCCCATCCTAAGGAGGCTCCATTTGAAATTTGAGCAAAATTGGCTCAGCTGTTTCAGAGGAGAAGTCGTTTGAAAATGTTAACGGACGGACGGACGCACAGACCACGGACGGACGACGGACGAAAAGTGATCATAATAGTTCATCCTGAGCATAGCTCAGGTGAGCTAAAAATACAGTATGAATCACAAGGCAGAAAAAGGGCTATTCGGATAGTCCGTACCGTCAATGTTTCAGTGTGAATGCTCAGCACCTTAGCAAGTGTAGAACTTTGGTTCTTTGGCTGAATGTTCTCCATGACCTACAACTTAGGTTAGCAAACAACGAAAGTTCTGGCGAGACTGCGTCAATGTGCAGGGTCGCCTGAACCTTCGCTGTTCGCATATGCAATAAAGGGTAATGGGGGGTCAATAGTCTACCTTTCAGGCTTTTAGAGCAGAAATAAGGAAATAATAAGTATACCCCCTTTACCACTTGGTTATACCTATTGTAGATCTTTTATCGTTCAGAAATGGACCTCAAAAGGACGGCTGATAGAAGTATGGCGATTCCAGGAAAGGCTCGTTTATTCATATTTACAGTTACGAAACCTGAATTCGCCTTGTTCATCTAGAATTCACTGTGTAATTAAACAATGAGCAATAAAAAGATTTCTCAACAATTTTATTATTTAATTATCCATAAAAAGTATAAAATACTTCTAGAAATAGACGCATATATATAATGCATGTGTGTGTGTGTGTGTGTGTGTGTGGAGTTGGTATGGGCCAACCTGGTTATGTGCCGAGTTTGCTATGTGCCGAGTTGACCCGAAATCATACATATCAGCCATACTTATCCCAGCAGGCACATGACGTTAATACAACGTCGCCTCAACGTCGATGCAACGTCATGACGTCGTTGCATCGACGTTGAGCCGACGTTGTGTAAATGTCATGTGCCTGCTGGGTATCTCCCTAAGATTGAACTCTGGAGTAGTGAATATCTGAATAAAAAAAACATTATATAAGACTTGAATCACTAAAAGATAAGGACAGGGAGTGTGGGGGGCGGGGTGGAGAGGGGCATCGAGAAGCAGAAATTTAACCGCTTAAGAAGTTTGTGTAAAATAAACAGAATTGAGTTGTGATATTTGTATTCCTGATTGCACCTATGCCCTACGAGGCCTTTCATTGAGAATTCATCAGTGGAGACTTACGAAGAATATAATGCAATAGTTGTTCTTTAAAGACTCAAACTGAAAACGAGAAAGTGAACTGCTCTGTTTTTCTTTATGTGTGTGTTTTCTTCTGTGTGTGTAATTATTGCAATACAATATGAACAATATAGAATGTGGCATGCAGCTACAAAATAAGCGACATAATATTATAACCAACATTAATCTTTAGCATTCTCTGTGCAAACACAAATATCTGGGTCGGCTAAGCGTTCTGGCCGAAAATGGTCTCTTACATAAATGTGTTCACACAATCTACGAGGACAGACTTGCCTTTCCGGGGACCGGGGATTCCACCTTTGCCATATCTAATTTGATAGGTGCCGACTTTTACTGGGACATTGTAAAAGACCATGTCGTTCGAGGCAACGGACCTATTGCCGTGAAGTCAAAGATCGGCCACTTACTATCAGGACCGGTACATACGATCAGCTCCCGGACACATTTTCAACGTAATAGCCTCGCATCCATCCACAGACGTATTAGAATGTTTCTGGAGCCTAGAAAGCATGGGGATTGCAGAGACATCTGATCACACGGACACGACAGACTACTTCAAGGAATACCAGCGTCATCTATAATGGACCAGAATGGAAATTACACCGCTAAATTGCCATGGAAACGTGACCACCCGGCATTACCTAGCAACTGCGATGTGTCGAAGAAACGAACAGAGAATTTGGTTACAAGACTGCGAAGACAGCCACACTTTCTTGAGAAATATGACAAAATCATTACCGAACAGGAATGCAGAGGGTTTATAGAGAAAGTCGACAGTGATACCCTACCCACCGGACAAGTACACTACATTCACCAACGACCAGTGAAGAAGGACCATTCGGGTACTATACGACTGCAGCAGCCGGAAGTCACCGAGCTTACCCAGTCTCAATTATTGTCTTGAATCGACTCCACCCATACTTGACCTTACCAACACACTAGTGAGATTTCGTATCCATAGTTGCACTGGAACAAAGGATATTGAGAAAGCCTTTTTACATATTGGCCTTGATAAGAAAGACAGAGATGCTACCCATTTCTTGTGGTCAAGTGACATCAGTAACCAGCACAGTTCATCATTATCTACCTACCGTTTCAAGTCGGTGTGTTTGGACCCACCTGCTCGCCGTTCATATTAGTGCAACCATTTTTAAACACTTAGAAAGCAACAAACACGTGCCAGCAGCAGGGATCCTCGAGAGAGATATATACGGCGACAACGTGCTTTTCAGTTTCAAGAACGAGTTAGACCTACGCAAGTATTTTACAGAATCTAGAAGTTTGATGGCCAACGTTGGTTTGAACCTTCGGTCTTGGAATTCAAACAGCGAAGCTCTACGAACACAAGCGGCTGCCGATGGAGTACTGGATAGTGACGCTATTGTTAAGATCCTTGGAATGAGATGGGACCCAGCCAAAGATGAGATTTTGCAGAAAGAAATATTCCTATTCTGGAAGTTGTTACCTACCATGATGCCATGTGAAACCTGGGCCCAGCTTGTAGCATCCTTGAATAAGGTTACAAAGATGAAGTTGGCCAGACAGTTTCTGCCTTCAACAAAATGCGACAGCTGGGCTAGTCTTCATATATTCGTAGATGCAAGCGACAAGTCATATGGAGCAGCCGCATATCTATGTGATTAATCTCAAGCTGGACTTGTAATGACGAAGAACAGAGTACCACCACTGAAAACATTAACCCCACCACAGCTGGAACTGATGGCAGCATTGGTTGGTGCACGACTTGCAGCACATCTACAAGAGACCCTGTCTACATGTACCACGGTTGTGACATTTTGGTCGGACAGTCATTTCGTACTCCTTGGCTTTCAGCAACGAAACATCTGATACGCTTTGCACGCATTCGTGTAGAAGAGATCATTCGCTTGACATGCAGGTTGCCATGGAGATACTGACCCACAGATGAGAACCCAGCCGACCTACATATACGTGGCGTATCAGCAAACGTCTGCCTTGGCAATCAACTATGGAACGCCGGGTCTGCATGGCTCTCAAACAGTGATCAGTGGCCTACCTGGGAATATAACCAGTCAACGGTACAGATGCTACCCGAAGATGCAGATGACACCCATAGACAGACAACAGTAGTTTCGAGTCTTCAGTGCACTGAGATCCCGGGTATTCAAAGAGTGAGAGTGGTAGACGAGACCAACTACAGTACTTACCTGAGACTGCTTCGAGTCACTGCATACATGTGCAGAATTGCCCACAATTGCAGACGACAAAGAGCAAACAGAGTTACAAGCAGCTTAACAGCAAACGAACTGCATGATGCTGAAATTAGATGGCTGAAATCGTGTTAATCATCACATTATCAAGACGAAATAACGAAATAGCAAGTATGAAGATAAACAGCACGAGTTCACGTTTACCACTGGTGAGACAACTCAGATTGTACCTAGATGGCGATGACGTCATTCGTTGCGCAGAAGAATACATAATACGCTCCTGGACTACGCAACGAAATTTCCATACTTGCTACCTAAGAAACATGAGCTTACTAAGTCACGAGAACCAACTGCATTCTGGAGAAAACTCTACCATGACCAAACTGAGACAGAAATTTTGGATACCTGCCACCGTCACTGCTTCAGATCGTTACTACGTACATGTGTGAAATGTAACAGGGTCATTGGCAGACCGTATCGAACACCAGACCCACCACCCCTACCCAAACTCCGTATAGAAGAAGCTCCGCCATTCAGCGTCACTGGTGTTGATTTTACAGGCGCTCTGTACGTTAAGAATGCTAATGGAAGTGAGAAGAAATGTTACATTTGCCTCTTCACGTGCGCAGCTTCCAGAGCCGTTCACCTTGAAGTCGAACTAGACTTGTCTACAGACTCATTTCTTCAAGTATTCCGGAGATTTACTAACCGCAAGTCCTTACCCAAGGTGATATAGTGTTGAGTAGCCATAAAATACAGAACGCTGAATGTATACTACGGTTAAATACATGAGGAGAAAACTAACAACAAGACTGCATTCACAACCAGCATGCACACCTAAGTGATTATTATTCCAAAGATATATTTGTGAATACCTAAATAGTAGGCGGGGCTTCGGGGTCAGCTTCTAGCAGACTCATAAACGTCTCACAAAACTATGCATACAACGCTCTCTACACTATATCCCTCCTTTTCTTCAAAAAGGTGGAACTTTTGATGATCTAATGATTAAATGACTTTACATTAAATGCTTAGATAATATATTTAGAAAACTACTAAGAAACTGCATGACGTTTTAATGTTCGAAACTTTAGTTGTATCATTTGCAGAAGCATTAAATGCAATAAGTCTCTTTTCTACTAGCGAATCACTTTCTCACACAAGCCAGAAGCTGAACGTCTGTGAATTCTCAATTACTTTGTTTCAGTTAATTATTTCTTACCACTATCATGTGCGTCAAGTAAAGATAAACTTAACATGAAAAACACACAGAATACACATAACTTTCAGAGGTTAAATCCTAATTGACAGATTAAATCATTCCATGCGATGAATGAATGAAAACAATATCCTGCTGTGTAGTTTGTTGATCTTTGTTTATCTCTAATTCGAGGTCATTCGCGGTCAGCACTTGAAGAATTTATCAATGAGTAATTCCAGAGTACACTTTCATGCATAGAGTGCATTTCCATAAATTCTCCTCAATTTTTGACATTTTTTATGTATTGCTCACAATAAGAAGCGTCATTTGAATACAAATTTAGTGCCACTCTCCTTTTTTTAAGGAAACGAAAAAAATACTGGGCAAAATAGGGGTAAAATAAAAAGGAAGTAAAGCAGCTTTACGGCACATAAACACAAATACGGTGATCACGGGCTAAAACTTAGTTAAACGGCACAATTTGCATACAAAATCACTTTGAAGCCATCAAACACACAATAGGGTATTATTATGACCCTTTAACACATTTATCACTATCTAGACACAGAATTAACACACATAATCCTTAAATCTCTAGGTTTCTTTCTCTCGCGCTGTGGGATTCTTTTAGGCTGACAAGTATCCAAAGTTGTTCTGTCAGAAGTATTGGGTCGAGCCTGTGAATGTATCCTACCCGGAATCGGTTTGAAATGTGACGCATCTCTAGTAAGTATTCTATCGCCATGTCATACTGTAACCATCGAGCTTTTTTTTCTCGAGTATGACTCCAGGTTTTGCGTTGAATGGCGGTGTCAGTTTGTTCTTTAGGGGCTGCTTTACAAGAACAGCATCGACTGTTTTGACTGTTGACCGCTTTGCACCTGTTTTCATATCAGCATACTGTTTACGTTTCTGTTTTACTTTAGTGTCCCTTTTTCTGATCGACTTGTCACTACGTTTCACATAAAATTGGGGTAACAAAGTTTTCATTGATCGATTGAACATGATGTCAGCAGGTGCAGGTCCAGTTGAAGGGTGTGGGCATGCACGATAGTTCCGCAGAAATTTTGTGATTTCTTGCTTATAGTCCAGCCCTTCTATGACTGCAGATTTTATCGCTTTTTGTAAAGATGACATTAATCTTTCAACATGGCTGTTTGCACGTGGGTGCAGTGGTGTCACTCGGCGATGTTTGAAACCTATTTGTATGGCGAACTGACGGAAATCATCTCCATTAAAGGCAGGTCCGGAATCGGTCTGACTGATGGAATGCCAAACATAGAAAATATGCAATCTAGGCGTGGTATGACACTTTTGGCAGAAATGGAAGTCAAAGCTTCTACTACAGGGAATCTGCTATAGTCATCAATTACTACCATGAAATAGTTTGACGTTCCTATGCTACCTAGAAAGCCTATTGAGACTTCGTCCCACGGTCTTTCAGGTAAAACACTGGGTTTGATAGGTTCTGGGGTGTTATGCGGTGAAACTGCTAGACATGGTATACAGTTTCTACACTTTTCTTCGACAATAGAGTCAATACAAGGAAACCATACCTTTTCTCGTAACAGTGTTTTCACAATACCCAAGTGTCCAGAATGAGCTAAATCCACGACATGTCTTTGTAAACTTTGTGGTATTATTAATCGAGTTCCTCGCAACAAAATATCATGTCCATCTACGTCCAACACAGTGAGTTCATGGCTCAGTTTTGAATATATGTCGTATGATCTGTTAATAGCGCACATTTTTTTATTCCATTTGTTTGTTTCTACAGATAAGATAACATTTTGCAAAGTTTTATCGTCTTTCGTTGCTAATGCGACGTCACTCAGGTTTAACGCTTTTGGAACGGAATGTGAAGCAATGAAACGAACGTAATCCTCTGTAGAATTATGATTTGTATAAGCTTTGAAAGGATGTCGGCTCATGTAGTCAGAGATCATGAGGTCACCTTTTCTGTAAACAACTTTAAAGTCATACGTTGCCAAACGTAAGCGCCGACGTTCCAATCTTAATGACTGCTGCTTTGCCTTAGATTTGGTCTGAGTACCGAAAATGGCGGCTAGAGGCCTGTGATCAGTCACTAACGTAAAAGACTTTCCAAATAGAAATAAGTGGAAGTGTTCTACTCCGTATACGATCGAAAGACATTCACGTTCTCTCTGTGAATATCATTGTTCTACCGGCTAAGAGCACGACTGGCATAAGCAAATATTTTATTTTCCTGACACAGAATGGCTGCTTATCCCACTGGGCTGGCATCTACCCATAACTCTGTATCATTTGACGGATCGAAATATGCCATAACAGTGTCACTTGTCAATTTATCTTTCAATGTCTGAAACGCGTTTTCTTGTTCATCCGCCCATATCCCTCTATCATTTTGCCTAGTAAGCCTTCGCAAAGGTTCTGTAATAGTTGAGTACTGAGGAATAAAACGAGATACATATCCTGTTATACCTAGAAACTCTTAACTTCAGAAGGAGTGGTTGTCCTTTTCGCATTTTTAACGGATTCAACCATACTTTGAAGTTCCATCCGCAAAAATTACATTTTCAGAAAAAAATATATCCCAAAAATTTCACCTGTTTATTGCTGAACAAACATTTTTGTCTATTTAAAGTCACGGAACAACATTTTGTGCAGTTTATTGTTTAGTGTGTTACAGTGTTACAGACATCTATTCTCCACGAGTTTTGGATTTTGGATTTTGGTGACATTTTCAAAGCTTCCAAAGTTCGTGAATTATGGCGTCAAAGTTGGGCATGCCAGCGCCACCACCTTTTAAGGTCATAGGTGAAAATAGCAACTTAGCAAAGTCTTGGGAACTTTACCTTAAAAGATTCGACTATTACATTAGTGCAAGTGGTGTCACAAAGGATGAACAGAAAAAAAAGCAATGTTATTACACCTGGCAGGAGAAGAAGTGCAAGATATTTTTGAGACCTTTGCAGGAAATCATCAAGAACAAAATTATACGCAGGTGAAAGAAAAGCTAAATGAATATTTTAACCCGCAAAAGAATATTGTGTATGAGAGACATGCGTTCAGATCTTCCAAGCAAGAAAAAGAGGAAAACATGGACAATTATATCATAAGACTTAAGAAAATGGCTGTCTCATGTGACTATGCCCAGGACACTGTCAATGACATGATAAGAGATCAAACAGTAGATAGTTGTCCGTCAAGCGACCTCAGGAAAAAATTTCGGAAGGAGAGAAATCTAACTCTAACCAAGATCCAGGAAATGTCACGAGCGTCGGAACTTGCAGATCTACACTGCAACAAAATTGATCAACAAAGGAAGAATCCACAAGGAGCGTCAGCACAGGAAAGAGAAGATTATGCCTACAAAGTTGAGAAAAATAAACCAAGAAAGAAGCAGTATCATCCGCGTACACAACAAGGATCAGCTAGGAGGCCGATATTAATTTGTTTTCACTGTGGATATGAAGGTCATCCTGGATTTCGTTGTTTAAGGTCGCGAAATGTAGTTTGTTCAGTGTTTCATAAGAAAAATCGTTATGGGCACATGTGTAGGTCAAAAGTAAAGCAAAAATTAAATTTTGTGGATGAACGTGAAAATTCAGAAAATTATGAGGGAAATATTAGCGATAATGAGAAGATAACTAGTGTAGGCCATGTATTCCATGTATCAAATTTTGATTCTAATAGTGTGGAAATTTTGATTGAAGGAAAATCAGTGAAAGTGTTAATTGATTCAGGTGCTTCTGTAAATTGCATGGATAAAAATACATTTAATTCAGTGAAAACACATTTTACCAAAGTGGAAAAATCAAATGCAAAAATTTATCCTTATGCCTCTAAAATATCATTTAAGCTTCTTGGTTTATCAGGTTTAAATGTAAATGTAAATGGAAAATCACATAAATTAATTTTTCACATAATTGATGGTCAGTGCAAGCCAATAATTGGTCTTAAGTGTGCTGTGGATCTTGGAATGTTAAAGCTCTGTGTAAATAGTATGGAGGATCAGAAAAGCAATCAGGGCAATGTTGATTCAATACTACATGAATTTAAGGATCGCTTTAAAGGGCTCGGAAAATTAAAGGATTTCCAACTGAAATTACATATTGATAGAAGTGTACAACCGATAGCGCAGCCCGCTAGGAAAATGCCATTCAAAATGCGAGAACAAGTGAAACATAAACTGGATGAACTCGTTCAACAAGACATTATTGAAAACAGTAGAGGGTCCCACGTCATGGCTTTCCCCTCTCGTAGTAGTGTCGAAGCCGAATAATGACATTCGCATCTGTGTTGATATGTGACAAGCTAACACAGCAGTTCAGAGAGAACGCTTTCCGCTTCCAAATATTGATGAAACACTCGAAGAAATGAATGGAGCTAAGATCTTTAGTAAACTAGATCTCAGACAAGGTGTCTATCAGATAGAGAGAACCAAGCTCTCGTGACATTACAAACTTTGTGACGTATGACGGAATATACCGGTTTCGCAGACTAAATTTTGGAATTTCGTGTGCTCCTGAAAATTATCAGAGGATTATACAGCAAACCTTACAGGACATTCAAGGATGTAAGAACATATCTGATGACATCATCATCTTTGCGAAAACACAGACTGAGCATGATCAAATATTGCGAAAAGTATTACAGAGACTCAGAGACAAAAATCTAACCCTAAACGCAGAAAAATGTGTTTTCAGTACAAAAAGTTTATCTTTCATGGGACACATTTTGACATCTAAAATTCAGGCAGTACTTCAAACAGAAAGACCTAAAAATATAAAAGAAGTTAAATCTTATCTGGGACTCGTTTCATACTGTTCAAAATTTGTGCCAAATTTCACAACAATCCGTGAGCCATTGAGGATATTAACGCGAAAACATGAAGACTTTCGCTGGGAAACAGAACAGGAAAATGCGTTCAGAACTCTCAAAGAAGCATTAGTAAGTGCCGAAGTGATGTCATGTTACGACCCAAATACAGCAACTAGGCTTATCGTTGATGCAAGTCCCGTGGGGCTTGGTGCCATTCTTGAACAGAAACAAAATGGTAATTTTAGGCCAGTTGCCGACGCCAGCCGCACGTTAAACGCCGTTGAGAGACGATATTCACAGATCGAACGTGAAACACTAGGAGTGACTTGGAGTATAGAACGATTCCACATCTACTTGTATGGAATTAACTTTACTGTATTAACAGGCCATAAACCACTGATCAGTATCTTTAAACCTACTCGTGAACCACCTGCGAGGATACAGAAATGGATATTACGTTTACAGCCATATACTTTTACAGTAAAATTTCTTCCTGGAACACTAACTGCATCTGATGTGTTGAGCAGATCACCAATCAAAGACAATCAAAGTGATTATTTGAGTGAAGAAGCTGAACAATATATTAATTTTGTGGCTGAGCGTTCAGTTCCAAGGCAATGGCCTTGGATGAAATTGAGTCAGAATCATCAAAGGATGAAGTATTTAGTAAAATCAGACAGTGCTTGAAAACTAATAAATGGCCAGCACATGACAAAACTTTGTCACCATACTTTAAGATACGTTCAGAACTGTTAGTACATGGGAATTTGCTACTGCGTGGAAGCAAACTGATAATACCGCATAAATTACAGGAAAGAGTATTGTCCATTTTGCATGAAACGCATCAAGGTATTTATCACTCTAAAGCCTTGCTATGCGAAAAAGTATGGTGGGCAGGAATATCCAACGATGTAGAGAAACTAATATCAAACTGTGGTGTATGTCAAAGATTTCACATCCAGCTAAACCACCACCAATACAGACTACAGAATTACCAAACAAACCATGGGAAAAAATAGGAATTGACATAACCGGACCATTTCAAGGTGGACAATTTTGTCTTGTTTTAATGGATTATTTTTCACGGTACCCAGAAGTTGAAGTTTTACAATCCATAACGTCCACTACAATCATAAAAAGACTGATCAAGATCTTCGCTATTCATGGTTATCCAAATGAATTGGTTTCTGATAATGGAAGACAATTTATATCAGAAGAGTTGGAACATTTCTTATCTGAAAATGGAATAAAACATAGAAAAGTAATACCTTATTGGCCCAGAGCCAACGGATTAGTAGAAATTTTCAATAAAAGTCTGAAAAAGGCAATTCAGTCAGCTTGCCTTATGAAGAAAAACTGGAAAATAGAAATATACAAGTTCCTACTAAACTATCGTACCACACCTCAGTGTACCACGAACGTCCCTCCATGTGAGTTACTTTTTAACAGGAAAGTGAGAAATAAGCTCCCCTCATTTGATGGGAACAGCCCCAAACACGTTACGCAAAATGGATGCAAAGCAAAAATCTGTAATGAAGAGAAACGCAGACAAGCGTGCTGGGAAGGATTATAAACGATTTCGATTGGGACAGAAAGTTCTAGTTCTCAAACGCAACCCTGGAAAATCAGCTCCAAAATGGGAAAATGACTGTTATACTGTAGTGGGACAATATGGGCCTCGTGTAAAACTCAAGTCACAGGCAAACCAATTATTTTACAGACACACTTCCCATGTGAGAGGACAATGAACCAGATTAAAATCAGTAATAAATATCATGGCTGAAATAATGCTTAAATAAGCGGTGACACTGGAATGTAAGTGTGTGTGTGAAAGTGTTGCATTCTTTTACAGTTTAATTAGTTCCAATTATCACAATTATCACATAAACAGGATAAATGGACAGTCTGTCCTGCTTCAGTTTCAAGTTTATCTTGCTTCATGTTTAATCTTGACAGAAGAACTTGATATACAAGAACAGTGTAGGAGGTACTCATTACCATACTTACTCTTCTAATATGGGTAGTTATAATAAAGTTTAGAGGGTTTTCTATAAAGTTAAATTTCATTTTAAGTTTTGAATTAAAGTTTAATTTTTATTCCTAAAGGAAGGAAGGGAATGTAATGTATTGTTAAGAGCTGTATGTGAGAGTATACGACAACAGCCAGGCTCCCTTGTAGGTCTTAACTTTAATTAGCTTTGACATTGATATATACTGTATGGTTGTTCTGAGCATGTATGTTTTTACAATAGATTAAACTGTAGATGTAGCAAGATGTCTTTTTCACTGGTCTTCAGTAGCTGCAATATTTAAGAACATTTCGTCTTTCTCTTTTTATTGCCTCATTTGCTTTTCGCATATCTACACATATTCTGATTTCTCCGTTTTTCTTGGGGGCAACGACAATTGGACTCACCCAGTCTGTTGGTCCATCAATGTTCTCGATAATGTCCAATTTCTCAAGTCTCTCAAGTTCTTTCTCTACTTTTTCACGCATGTAAAATGGTATCCTTCGATGATGTTGAGACACTGCCGGAACATTTTCGTCGATATGAAGTTTTATTTCTCTTTCAATTTTCCTATGCCTTCAAATAATCCTGAATATTGTTTCAATAAGCTTTCTACATTGCTGCTGGACTGTTCACACTTTGATGTTGTCACTGAATTTATTTCTGGAATTTATTCCAATTGAACTGACGTGTCATACGATAAAAGTCATTATTTCCACCTATGATGTGAAATACAGCCGTAGTTATTTTCTTAGGCGTCTCCACGGTCGCGGTAAACTTTACCTTGGTATTCAATTTTTGTTTTTGTCATTAAGCATACGTCTTAGTGTCTGTCCTAGGGATTCTTGGCCGTGTTTTCATTCTATTTAAAAATGATTCATTCAGCAGATTGATTGAACTACCTGTATCCACTAATAGTTTGCATTTCTGTCCATTTATAATAATATCTGTTTTTGGAAGTGCCCTTTACACTTGGTTGACTGTAATTCCAAAAGAAATGTCTGTTTCAGAATTTTCCGATTGTTCAGTTTCATTCTCCGAGTCCGTGCATGTGTCTGTGTGCAGATCTACTTGCTTCACTCGACTTCGTCGGCATTGGTGTATGTCCTTCTTTTTCTTTTTAAAACAGACGGACACAAAATGGTTTCTTTTCTTACAATACGAATAGAACTTTCCTTTTGCAGGACAGGGTCCATGTTGGTGCGGAAAATCACCACCACAATTAAGACATTTTACACGTTTGTTCTGAGACATACTTGAACGATTTTGATACTGTTTATTAGGCTGAACTGCATATCTTTTGCTTTTGTGTGTTTTTAATTTGTTTGTCTGTTCCCATTCAGTGTCATTCGGCTTTTCCCTCTCCATTTGTATAGCCTGTGTATTAGCCAATTCCATTGTTCTAGCTGTTAATAGCAAATTTTGTAAGTCAAGATTTTCTTGTAGAACATTGCGTCTTAATTTAGCTGACTTGCATCCTTGAATAATTTGTGATTTTAGTTCTCTTTCTTTATCTGTAAATCCACAGTATTCCGCTTTCTGTCTTAGGCGTGTTGCATAATCATCAACTGTTTCAGAGTCCATTTGTTTCATTTGTCGAAACTGGAATATTTCAAATTCCTGATTAACCTGTGGCTTGAAGTAATTTGTTAAGGCAGTCTTCGTCTCATCGTAGCTATTTTCGTCTCCTGTGTTTTGCAGAGTTTGATATATGGCAAACACTTCGTCTCCTGAGTAATGTAGCAAGAGGGCCTTACGCCGCTTTTTACTGTCAATGTTCATTCCGACGAATAGATTTTCCAGTTTCTGTAGATAGTTCTCCCATCTATGTCCAAGGGAAGTACTGTCCCCATTGACATCAAATTTAGGAAAGACTGGTAACGATGATGCCATTTTAACAGAACACTATCACAGTGATAATGTATGCTTATTCCAGAATTAATTCCATTTTTTATAAAACTAATATGTTTAACAGCTCGTTATCCAGATATGTTTTAATCCAGTTTATCCTCGTCGCCAGATATAGTGTTGAGTGGCCATAAAATACAGAACGCTGAATGTATACTACGGTTTCATACATGAGGAGAAAACTAACAAGACTGCATTAACAACCAGCATGCACACCTAAGTGATTATTATTCCAAAGATATATTTGTGAATACCTAAATAGTAGGCGGGGCTTCGGGGTCAGCTTTTAGCAGACTCATAAACGTCTCACACAACTATGCATACAACGCTCTCTACACTATAGGTGATAATCTCAGACTATGCCACTACGTATATTGCTGCAGCAAACCAGCTTAAGATGTTGTTCAGCTCAGCAGCCGTTCAAGAAGAACTCAGCAGAAGAGGAACAGAGTGGAGATTTATACCCGCACGCGCTCCTTGGTATGGTGGTTTCTGGGAGCTCCTCATTGGACTTACGGAAACGTCTTTGAAGAAGATTCTGGGAAGACGATTTATATCTATAGAAACATTACAGACGATCGTGACGGAAATTGAGGCGGTAATAATTTACAGACCGCTCACGCACGTGTCCTCGAATATCGATGATTTGGAGCCGTTAATGCCGTCGCATCTATTGTACGGTCGTAAAATGACGTCACTACCGTACCACGAGCACTACACAGACGATGATATTTTGGAAGTTTAGAGCGACCAGACGACACTCACAAACCAGGCCAGAACTCAGGCGAACATTATTAGTCAGTTCTGGAAACGTTGGAGATCCGAGTACCTCGCGGCATTACGAGAGTATCACAAAACTACGGGAACGAGAGAGGAACATATCCGTGTGGGAGATGTCGTGTAGATCCATGACGAGGGACCACGAAGCCGTTGGAGACTAGCAGTAGACGAGGACCTGATCACTGGGAACGATGAATCAGTTCGTGCCGCGAAGGTGAAGACGAAACGTGGAACTACTACAAGACCAGTTGTGACTACCCTGTAGAGACCGCTGAAAGTGATAATTAGTGATAATTGAGATAGATTTTGAAGTTATAGCGAATGTGCCTAGACGTTATAGTTTTATCGAGTTCTAGAGACATGGTGTTTTTCAGCAATTTCAATGTGTTTTGAAACTATAACTAAGCATTTTCCTAAAGTTCTTTCATAACTAAGTATCATTCAGTTCGTGTTTCTTCAATTGATAACTGATTCTTTTTAAAGCACTTTTGCGCTTCCTCCCCGCCTCCCCCAAGAATGTTGTGAATCTACAGTAACGTAACGTTGTATTTAGCGCCATGTAACGTATGTAACCGTCATTGTTTTTCTTGTGTATGTACGCTACGTCAGTCGTTCATTCGAATCTAAATCACTGTGGTATACCGGACAGTGGCTTCAAACGGAACTTGCGACTCTGTCCGACGGGTAATCGCATACTTGGGGTTTGGATTTCAGGCAGGTCACTTGTTTATTTTATTTATTTTATTGTTTTTGATAATAGCCAGCCCGTTTGGATGCTAGCAGAAACGAGATTGTATAATAATTGTTCATCATTCCCAATCAGCATATCAAGTGTCGGTGTTCTAAATCAAACCCGTTTCGAGATATCTTGCTGACTAGAGTTTATTGTGTCGGTCAAAACATTCAGGAACTACGTCAGACGGAAACCATATGAGTGTTTTATTTTTTATTTTTATTTTTTTTATTTATTTATTTATTTTTTTCAGATTCTTTACACAAAATTTCAATATCCTATCTCTATGCAAAGTGTGTAGAACGAATGAAAGCACGAACAAACTACACAAATACAATATACTCCTCCGACATCTTGTCATTCTTTCTGTAGTTCCTTTCTTTGATTTTCTTAATTGTGTAATTCATAGTTCTGATGGATATCTAACTCTGAATGGAGTAGTCCTGAGCCCGAGCTCTGCGATAGGTACTAGGACCGACACTATGTACATGAAATAATGTATTCTAACAGAGAAGAATATCCCTAAAATCAGAAATGAGCTTGTCCAGTTTATAAGGAAGAAGATTTTATTTTTTATAAAAGCGGGTTAATCTATAGTGTCGAGGTTGACGATGAAAAATGTCAGACACATCTGTAACTGTTGTATATACAAAATTTTCAATGAACTGCGTCTACCGGACGTAGTCATTCATTTCAAGTATAATAACAGTTACAGTGCTCAGATTTAGGCCAAATTTAGCGAATAGTATTTTTTAACGTTTCCAAGGACTTCCGTATTCCTCGTCTTCTGCAGAAGAGATTATGCAAGAGAGACTATTCTAGTTGTATATTAAATGGTAAAATAAATGTTAAGACAGAGAAAACTAAACAGCCTTTATTCAACAAAGGCTTTCTGCGCTATACATACAGCAGACGAAATCTAAAGAATGCCGGACACATAGATAGATAGATAGATAGATAGATAGATAGATAGATAGATAGATAGATAGATAGAAGGGCGGACTGACGGACGGTAGGATGGATAGATAGATAGATAGATAGATAGATAGATAGATAGATAGATAGAGAGATATGCCTATATATGTGGGTTGAAGGTCTTGTTGGACACATTCTTTTTCGCTGCTTCCAGGGACCGATATATTCGTATAAAGACCTGCACATTACCAGCATTCTTGAGACTTGGTTATCACAGTATTTCTAGACACTTCTCACCTTTTCACTGGTTCAAGACAGGCAATTTTAGCATATGGTCAATGGCCAAAGAATGGGTACTTAGTATTCGTAAACTGCCTAGTAGTCTTATGATGACAACTGACCACGCCCGAAATATTTAAAATGGGCCAATGGGTCGTAGAACATCAACATAACAACAACAAAATCTCAACAGACCTTTCAAGAAACATTTGTATTGAGGGGTAACTGGTCGAGCTAATTGAAGCAGTACCTGAGTACGGTCTTAAATCACTTATCATGTTAGTAACATGCGTTTTGAATATGTTTGAATGTAAATTCAACCTTTGTGATCGATAGTGTTTTCGGTACTTGAAATAAAGTGATACTGCATATTTGACTGAATAAAAGCATTTTTATTTAAATTTGATTTTATGCATTTAATTGTATTTCACCGACATTGCATTGTGCATGCGACTAACTATGTCTCTAGACGAGTATCCATAAGACTGCAGTCGCATAAAGCATTAAAATCAATTGAAAGCTACTGACCGGCTGTAATTTTATAGTCGCAAGTTTGCGGACAGTCAAAAAAAGCACTGGTGGCAACTATTGATTACATACAGTAGCAAGACAGTAGCAAGACTGCGGACAGTCGTGTCGAAGACAGTGTACAAGTGTTTATTCATTGAAAATCATAAATCGGGGAAATTGTGCTACATAGTTGTTGTACAAGGCGAGGGAAATAAATTTTGCTCTCAAAAGGTCAAATATCCTTTCTTTGGACTGGGATAATTATTAGAAAATACATTTTATTGATGCTCCCTTGATATGAAAAAGATATATTCGCCGTGATCGACCCAGACATCTTTGAGTCTCTCCCGTCTAAAAGACCCTTTCTCTCGCATTTAGCTATTATGAGGGAACAGTTATTACCTAATCTCGTTTCTGCTACCATCCAAACGAGCTGGCTGTAACCAAAAACAATAATAATAAAAAAAAAAAAAAAAAAATAAAAAAAAAAAAAAAAATAAATAAATAAATAAAAAATAAATAAACAAGTGACCTACCTGAAATCCAAACCCCATGAATGTGATTACCCGTCGGACAGAGTCGCAGGTTCCGTTTGAAGCCACTGTCCGGTATACCACAGTGAAATAGTTCACAATGCTTCTTTGTCGCTTATTCCCTACAAGTTTTATATACGATCACGCCGACACAAACCATCCTTTTATCCATCCATCAATCCGTCCGTCCGTCCGACTTTATAAGCTTATTTACTTAAACTCCAAACAATCTGTCAATCTGTCCGTCCATCCGTCCGTTGATTCGTCCGTCTTTATAAACCCATTCACTTTAACATCAAACAATCCATCCTTTTGTCCATCCATCCATTCACCCGTCCGTCCGTCTGTATAAATCCATTTACTTTAACACCAAATAACCAACTCATCCATCCATCCTTTCCTCCGACTGTTTTTGTACTCTATTTACTATATCTCCAAGAATCTCATTTGATGAAATGCAAGAGATCTATCTGTCTATCCTGGCATCATCTGTCCGTCACTCTGTCCCTCCGTCCTTCCTTATAAACCCGTGTCTATACCCCTGGCAATACTCTACCCTATTGAAATTGGGCCGAAACGACTCAAGACCGAATGGCCCAGGGCCGAAACGACCCACCTGCCGAGACCGAAACGACTTACCCCCCAAACTGGCCGAAACGATCCGGATTCCTTCAGGTCTCGGTGACTGAATGCCACTAGTAAATATTCTGATTCTGGTATGGAACATCTCCCTAATGAAATTAAATAAGTGGAGAACTACTTGCAGTTCAGAATACCGTTGTGTACCTGTGATAGCGACAACTACAAGTGTACTTCTTGCTCGGCCTGAGTTTGATTTTTGTTTGTTTTATTCTACTAACTTTTCGACATCACTCTGAAAGACGGTTTTTGCTTGGCGTTTTATTTAAATGAAAACATTTTGTTCAGATTGGCGATATCTTATCAGAAACAATTTGCCTTTTTTGTATCCGTGCTTTTTCTCATATATTTGCCCTAGAATTAAATATAAGGCCTGAAATTGGTCTGACCTATGCAATTTCTATAGTAAAGTGATTTTTGGATTTTTTTTTGTCTAAGAGAATTTTTTTTGCACTTTTCTTTCCTGAATTTGAATTATAGAGGTTTCACAACAAAATTGAAAAAAAAAAAAAAAAAAAAAAAAATAGAAAAAACTGAACAAGCGGAACTTGTTGAAAATCTGCCTCCAAGTTACCTACCCTACATAACTTGCATTCATTTTTACTATGGAAAAAAAGTAAAAATATTCGACTTTTTAAAAAAAACAATTACTAGAATAAAACTTTTTCTGCATAGGTAGTTCGACAAATGGTTTTGCATTAAATCATGACAAAAGTTTGCAAATTTACTTCTTCTGTGTAAAGGGCCAAGCAAAAATCGACTTTCTGAAAGATGTCGAAAGCACAGTAGCTATATATCTGTAATGTTACCACAATTTCTATTATTAGTAGTAGATGGGTTCAGTAATACGGAACTATAGTTTGTGATATATGTTTTATTTACAAGTTAAACATGTATACGGCAAGGTGTCCAGAACATAAGTGAGTTCTAAAAGTATCTCAGAGGCATAGTCAGCCGGCCTTCCTGGTGGTCTAAATTATATGCGTGGGAAAAGATAAAACTAAATGTTTCTCAATATGCCAGAGCCAGTGGCTGTCAGTGTCAATAACACATCATCTCCCTTTCCGGCTGAGCAGAGTTCCTTGATAAATGCTCGTGATGTTTATGTTGGGTTTTTATTAGCCATATCCTATTAAGTTCCAAGGCGTGTACTATAAACATATTCAAGCAAGTTCACATGCTGATAAACCAATTAATCAATAGGTCAGTCTATCTGGAGTCTTTACGCATCTTCCAGATTTGGTAACATAGTAATTTTGACCTCCAGTGTCCTGAGAATTCTCACGGTTTTCTGCGTTTTTCTCTGAATTATCGCACAATTTAACAGGTGATTTGGGGGCTGTCTCAAAGCATCCTTGGTTTTGGCCATTGGTATCAGATTTATTTTCTTCGGGCAGTGCCGATAGAAACCGCCTGTTGCGTCTTATAATACCTTGGTCTGTCTGTACATGATACGATCGCGGAAATTTGCTTTTAGATTGTACAATATCTGTCTTCCTTTGATCTTTCACCCACACATTCTGATTTGTGCGGAGAGGCAGCAATGATCGCGCGCGATGCCGTCTGTCGTCATATTGTTTTTGTTTGTGTTTGATATTTTTCTCGCTTTTTCCTCAGGTCAGGCCACTTAGGGTCAAGAAGTTTCGGCTGAACTGGTAACGCTGTTCTTAACTCACGGCCCATTAGGAGCTCTGCCGGACTAGATCCATTATGGAGCGGAGTTGTCCTGTATGCTAGCAAAGCAAGATACGGATCGTCAGCTTTCTTAAGCATGTCCTTTACTGTACCTACATGGCGTTCAATCATCCCGTTACTTTGAGCCATTTTCGGACTACTCATAACAATGTCGAAACCATACTGCACTGCAATTTCTTTAAAGGCACTAGATGTGAAAAATGCACCACCATCTGAATAGAAGTACTCGCAAAATACAGTGACGCGCTATAATTGATTTTAGATGGTTTATAACTGAACCTGACGTTTGGCTGTACAGTTTAGCTATTTCTACGTATCTGAAAAAGTAGTCCAGGACTAGCAGATAGTTAGCGCCATTAAGCTGAAATAAGTCTGCTAGCTTTAACGGCTCAGCATGATCTTTTAATTGTTCTATGCATTTTTGACATGATTTTACCATGTTTTCAAGCTGTGTGCTTAAGCCCAGCCACCAAACCGACGACCGCACGCTCCATACATTTTACAATTCCTTGGTGCCCTTCGTGAATTTTCTCTAACATTTCCCCATGTAACATCTCAGGGATAACTAATCTAATTCCCTTGAGTAAGAGACCCTTCTGTACCGTAAACTCACCCCTAAACGCCCAGTAAGGCTGCAAAATTTCATTTAATGCCGATTTTTCAGGCCAGCCTTTCCTGCAATATTTCAAAATACTAGAGCATATTGGATCTGAGTCATAGTGATACTTGACCTGGTCTAACCTTGAGTGGGAAACCGGTAGACCGCTTATCACCGTATCAACAAATACCTGAGTTTGTAATTGCAGATCTGAATAAAATTATTCTGTATGACTCAAAGGGGCCCGACTAAGGGTATCGGCTGAATAAAGGTTTTTCCCAGAGGTATGCGATATGGTGTAATGAAACCTCATCAAGCGCATTCTGAAACGCTGTACTCTAGGCGGAATATCAGACAAATCTTTGGTACTAAGAAGGGGAACTAGGGGCTTATGGTCTGTTTCAATGTGAAACGACGTGCCTATCAAATAGTTTGCAAATTTTTCGCATGCCCAGGTCACGGCCAGTGCTTCTTTCTCTATCTGAGCATACTTGCATTCAGTGTCACTAAGAGAATGAGAGGCAAACGCTACAGGCTTCCCCACAGAACTCCCAATTAAATAGAGCAAATTCTTCCGATACCAAGGCACCTTTTTTGGATTTTAATCTATGTGTATCTAATGGTACAGTTTCCACCAAAATTTATGATAAACGGGACGATTTTGATTTTGATATAGTCAATTTCCCTTTTCTGGATGGCGATGTCCCCCGGCGTACCTCATATGGGGTAAACATATCTCAGCTTGTAAGATTCGCCAGAGCTTCTTCAAATCTTAATGACTTCAACTACCGTAATAAAGCCCTTACTGCCAAAATTCTTAGGCAGGGCTATCGTTATTTTAAACCTCGTTAGGCGTTTTCGAAATTTTATCGCAGACACAGTGCCTTGTTAGAAAAATATAGCGTCAGTCTGAAAACACTTCTGCAATAAGGTATATCGGAACCAGAATTTTACGGTGACTTATTGTACAGATTTAGAAAAATTGTAGGTAAATCTAACTTTTCGGAGCAATTCAGAAAACTTATTAACCGTTATAAAAGAACTGGCTATAGCCTGGATATTATGCGGCAGACTGCATGCCTAGTTATCAACCCAATCATTGTTGATGGCTATGCTTCACTCTTTAATTGCACGACGGCGGTTCGGGCCTCAGACTCAATGACGGCCTCTTCGTAAAACTTTAACCAGTGGGTTGGGGCTTGAAAATATGTCTTTGGCTTGGCCCGCCGTGGTTCAACTATTGGTTTTCATTTACTCTGGTATACAGTAGAATTAGCCATGAGTATTCGTCTTTGTTTATTTCGCTTTGATGCATTGACTGAGTTGGGAGCCTTTATGCGAAACGAATGTTTATGTATTTCTGTATTAAGAGTAGCATCGGGACCCAGGGTGAAGTTAGCTAGATGTAAAAGTGCTTTAAACCCCCCGGTGGTTTGCTCTACCGACCGTTCTAAGGCGGTGGTCCCGATGTTAGTGTTACTCTTGGTTGCTTTGTGGTTTATTCTTCGAGGCGATTTGTTGTATGTCTTTCCGAGTGTCATTTTGTTCTTATGTTTTTCAGTCCTTTTAGTATTGCGATTACCTCGCTTGGGGAAGAGAGAGCTACTCTTAGTGCTTTTCGTGCGTTTGTTCGGTTCGTGCTTGTTTAGATTTGTCGGTTTCCTCTTCCTCTTGGGGTCTGGGAAGAGCTGCGGTTTGTGATTGTGGCACTCTCTGGACTTTTCTTACCTTTTTTTCCAAGTTTCGCCGTGCTTCTGTCGAAGCAGGTCTCCAAGGCCAAAGGAAGAACTGTCGGCTGAAATTAAGCTTTCCTTATTGGGATCATAGTGGGCCAGCACCGTTTCTGAGCTGATTTCCTGCTTAATTGCATTAAAAGCAGATTCTTGCATCGGTCCCTATGACCACGCATTTTGCTTTTTAAGCAATTCTCGTAAAGGTTTGCTTTTCTCTGCAATGGCCTTTGAGAATTTGGTTAGTTGATTAACCATACCCAAGACTCTTCTTGTGTCAGAAGTGTTTTGCTTGTTGCCATTTCTTTGATAGCACGGCCGTAAACCTTCTTCATCTATCCGGTGACCTAGAAAGGTCAAAGATCGCTGCGCAAGAACACACTTTCATTCAGCGTGATACCAGCTGATTCCAGCCTTCCTAACACCTGCATCAAACGCTCGTCGTGCTGTTCAAGTGTTTCCCCAGATATCAGACAATTATCAGTTTGGCAGACTACCCCCGGGATGTTTTCTAGCAAAAGTGACATTTTCTTTTGAAAGTACTCACTTGCAGAGGAAATACCCATAGGCAGTTGGTTAAAACAAAACCTACCAAATGGCATGATAAACGTGGTAAGAAGTCGTGATTCTGGAGCCAGATTGATTTGCCAAAACCCGCTATTTGCATCCAATTTGCTAAAATAACGCCCACCCGCTAGCTTCGACAGAGACTCCTCTACAGTAGGAAGTGGGTGTTTTTCCCTTATGACACTCTCATTTAATTTGGTGAGATCCACGCAAATTCGGATCTGATCACTGTTAGCTTTGGGGACGGTGACCACACCAGAGCACCACTCTGTAGGCTGGTCTACTTTTGAAAATACCCCTATATCTTGCATTCTCTGTATTTCTGTTTTAACCTTATTCATTAATGGGAAAGAGACTCTGTGGGGCACCGAAAGGGAATGGGGTTGTGCACTGCCGTCAAGCTTGATTTTGTATTCCCAGTCAGTCTTACCTAAACCCTTAAATAGCTTCGGATGTTTCGCTTTATATGTATTTGACGCGTGTACAGACGAAAGATTTACCTGGCCAATTATCCGTAAAGACTCTATGGCAGGCCGCCCAAGAAGTGCTATAGACAATCCCCTAACCACATATACATCCTGAACACTATAACACTTTTTCGTTTCCATCGTACACCGAAATTTTCCAAGTACATCCAGTTTGGATTTTCCTGGACCGCACAGAACCTTCTTAGCGTTCACTAGTTTAACTCCTGTGAAACGTTCGAAATCCTTATCTGAGATCACCGTCACGTCAGCACCGCTGTCCACCTTGAACTTGATGTTGACTCCGTCGATCATAATGTTGGTGATCCATGGCTTCGCCTCCACTGAGTCGATACTGTCCTCCGACTCGACCGAACCAAGAAATCCCTGATCGCCCTAGTCGTCGCTGTCAAAGTAAACTTCGTTTACCTTGGGCTTTGGCAAGCAGACTCTAGCCCAATGAGCTTTGACTGAGCATTTGTGACCAATTGCGGCCCTTGCAGGACAATTGTCTCTTGGGTGGTTGTCTCTGCCGCACCGTTTGCAATGTTGCTGCTGACTTGTGGTTTTAGTCACAGACTTTTTGTCCCTTTTATTTGACCATTGTGGTTTAGTTTTTACAGCGTCCATCGATTCTGACATGTCCTCGCAGAACGGGCTGCTGTGCCTTGACAGCCTTATGCTGCCTGGCCTGTGCTAGGGCTTTCTCTAGCGTCAGTTCCGCGTCAAGCTGAAGCTTCTCTGAAAGTTTGTGGTCTCGAAGCCCGACCACTAGCCTATCAGCCTGATTTTCACGTGAGAGAGACTTCATGAAATCTCTCAAGGCTAGAATGTATTCTGCGTTAAAGACCGAGAGGTTTCGAATGATGTTTATTGTGTGGCGTAGTGTTTGAAAAGGTCTATAGCGCAGATGATCGTGCGGAGCGCTCTGGACGAACGATTATATGATTGTTTAATACATGAGACCCAGCAGCATCTCAGTTTTTTTTTTTTTTTTTTTTTTTTTTAATTACTTTTACTTCGCTTTTGATCCTTGTATGTTACATGTTATATTATTTTAATTAGATATTATTAGACATTATTATGGCGTTGTTGACATTTTTTACAACAAATGACATGCTTCCAGCGATCTTGTCTCCATATGCATTTGGACGGATTGTCAGCACGTGGTAATCATGCAGACTAAAGGTTTAATAGATTTACCGTTTTCTTCTTGTCTTTATTTAACTTTAAAAGATATGCAAAATAGAAAATTAAAATGTCCCTACACTGAAAATTTGTTTCATTACTGATATTTGCAAAATACATTTTCTTTCTAAACATATTTTTCTTTTATATTTATTCTTAAAATATATAAAATAAAAAGATAACGATAGACTAAGAATCGAACCTACAATGTTCAGATTTGTAGTCTAGGAAAACTACTACTGAGCTACTGCGGATTTACGGTTACCCCTTCTTAAAATATTTATTGACGGTAGCTATTCGAAAAGCGCTTACCTATTTATTATAATGGACTTGGGCTAACATTATAAAAAAACAGTAACGTCACTGTCATCCGACGCTGCCTCTATGTGACTCAGTTGCCTAGTAGCGTTAAAAATCCGAAAAATGAACTGAAAACTTTCATCTTATTCTCCGAGGATCGTACCACCAGTTATCTAGTTGACCTGCACAATGTAACCACAGTGCGCAGGTCAACAAAATGTATAGACCTTTTTAATCACTACGTCACACAGTAAAAATCATCCGGAACCTCTCGATCTTTAACGGAGAGTACGTTCTAGGCCCGTACCTACTGGATGGTAGAAAGGTGTTGTTTACGTTTACCGCACCGTAAAATTGCCATTTTTTTTTTAAATAAAGCATTTTGATTCGTCAAACGTTTCTTTTCAGAAGAAATTCTCATCGAGTGATCATTCAAATGTCATAACCAAAAATATTAACACATATTTTGACTATATACTAATTAAAACTAGGCGTTAAAATGGTCACCATAAAGCAAAATTACCGTTGCGCGCGTGCCGGCTGATATCAGAAAAATGTCGTTAAAACATTTGCATTTGCCTTAGGAAAAGCAATCAAATTGCTTCTTAAAGCTGTATTGTTAAACACTAGATAAGATTTACGAGTGAATATTGACCAAAATGAATGTATTATCCAAGTAAAGTTTGACTTGATTCAATTACTATCAATGGAACCGGAAGTGTTTTTGCCATTCACAATTATTGGTCACGTGACACAATATTGTAATCAAGTGGTCAATAGCCCGGATAATATCAAGTAGTATACATAATAAGGGTTCTGGGCCACCTCCCTCTGGGCCCCAAAAGGGCTCCCACGTAGACAAACAACTCCATATGCACGTCGAGACGCTCCCACGCAGACAAACAACTCCGTACGTCTAGACAACTCCCCCGGGCGTGCGGCTGCTTCCCCTAGGCCCGAGCCCCTGATGCCCCCAAGCGAGCATAGAGCCCTTGGGGACGGTCCCACCCCCGCCGGCCCAGAGGCTCACCTATTAAAGAAGTGGGCGACTGCCGATATACCAATACAAGCAATATGCCTAAGGGACACAACACATGCAAATGGTTGACCTTGAGTTCAACGGAGCTCTGTGGTAAAAGCTGTCTTACGGACTTTTGTAAAGTTCATCTGGTGAGACTCCGTAAAGGCTCACTCACTCAGCCCTGCCGGGGTTGTGGGGTAGGGGTTACGAACAAGCAACGGCTCTGTTGTCAGTGCGGGTATAGGATTGAGCAGTGTCGTGCAGCAAGAGCGGTAAGAAAGGAATTTAGGCGCCTCGCCGCCATCGAAATTTTAATTTAGAGAAAGCGATTCAAAAGATATACCCATATATATATTCATTTAGAGAAAGCGACTCAAGGGATATACTCATACCATCTTTCATTTAGAGAAAGCGATTCAAGGGATATGCCCACACTACCTTCAATTTAGAGAAAGCGATTCAAGGGATATACTCATACCATTTTCCATTTAGAGAAAGCGATTCAAGGGATATACTCATACCATCTTTCATTTAGATAAAGCGATTCAAGGGATATACTCATACCACGATAGCATGGATGACACAGTGAAGCATCTCGCTAGACTGCTTCGATCGGGAGCTATCACAAACCTATGCGGAAGGCCTGAGCACCCTTGCAGAAACCCCACCTACACCGGTCCCGCGCCAGCGACGTGAGCCACCCCGGGCGTGGGGGGGGGGGGGGGGGCTCAATCAAGCTTTCCCCACGATCCAAGAAACTCTAGAGAAGTGGACGCAGAGAGGGTCAGGTTGGGTTGTAGATCGAGTGGAAGTCCTTTGGCTGGACATCGCCAGATATCAGCCACTAAGAGGTGGCTGCTATATTCCACTACCAGCGGCGGTGCGACTTAAGAAAGCAGTTGTCAATGTGAAGAATAAGGATAACCACTGCCTGCGGTGAGCTCTCCGATCGGCTCTGTTTCCTGTTGCCCAAGGGCAGCACGCCTATAGGCCTAGCAAATATCCACAGCAGGATGGTCTAGATTTCACAGGGATCGATGCTCCCACACCAATCTCTCAGATTCCAAGAGTTGAGCAGCAAAACGACTTGTCCATCAACGTCTTTGGGTGGGATAAGGGGGTGATTGTTCACCACATCAGCAAACAGCCCAGAGACATGCCAAGGATCAACCTGCTGCTGATTGAAAAGGCTGGTAAATTCCACTACACCCGGATCAAGGACCTCAATCGCCTGCTCCACGACCAGAGCAAGTACAATAACCGCAAGCACTACTGCGAGCGCTGTCTTCATGGCTACAAGAGGGAGGATCTGCTAGAAGCCCACAAGCCAGAGTGTCGTGGGATCGGCCAGACAGCTGTACGGGTGGAGATGCCAAAAGAAGGTAAAAACGCGCAGGCCTTTCAGAACCACCACAAGCAGCTGCCAGCCCCTTACATCATCTACGCCGACTGAGGCTCTCACCGCCAGTCGAGGGACCTGAGCTCGACCCCACGAAGAGCAATACTCAACGGACACAACACCACGAGGCTTGTTGTTATAGCTACATCGTGGTGCGATGTGATGGCCACACAGAGCCGCCAGTCGAATATCGAGGTTCCAACGCAGCAGAGCACTTCTTAGAATCACTGCAGGAAGAAAAGCGCAAAATCAAGGGCGTGCTGGCTGATCCTAAGGCCATGAGGATGACGCGAGAGGACTGGCATGCCTTCCGCACCATTGAGACGTGCCACGTATGTGACAAAACCTCTCGAGGGTGACTCCGTGCGAGACCACTGCCACATTACAGGAAAATATCGAGGGGCAGCCCATAACGCCTGCAATCTCAAGCTACGGCTAAACCCCAAAACCACCACCATCCCCGTGGTGTTCCACAACCTGCGGGGCTATGACTCCCACCTGCTGATGCAGGCCATTTCGAAGGTGGAGGGCGAGATAAGCTGTATCCCCAACAACACGGAGAAGTATATCTCCTTCTCCCTCGGGCAACTGCGTTTCATTGACAGCGCCCAATTCCTGCTAGCCTCCCTCGACAAGCTGATTGCGGCGAACCCGCCAGAGGCTTTCCAGATAACAGCCCAACACGAGCCCATCAGAGAAAGACGGGAGCTCCTAATGAGGAAGGGTGTGTACCCTTACGAGTACATGGACACCTGGGATCGCTTCACCGAGTCCGAACTCCCCCCAAAGGAGGTCTTCTACAGCAAGCTCTCTGATGCGCATATCAGTGACGAGGACTACGCCTATGTGCAAAAGGTCTGGGAGACTTTTGGGTGCAAGACCCTGGGTGATTACAGCGACCTGTACTGCCGCACCGACGTCCTGCTGCTCGCTGACGTGCTCGAGACCTTTCGGAGGACCTGCCAAAAGCAGTACGGTTTGGACCCTGCTCAGTATTAGACCAGCCTGGGCCTTTCGTGGGACGCCTTACTCAAGAACACAGACGTTGAGCTAGAGCTGCTTACAGACTATGACCAGCATCTATTCATCGAGAAGGGCTTGCGTGGAGGCATCTCAATGGCCTCAAAGCGCCACACCAGAGCAAACAATCCCCTGGTCGAGGGGTACGACCCAGGGCAGCCAAGTAGCCACATCTTATACCTCGATGCGAACAATCTCTACGGTTGGGCTATGAGTCAATATCTCCCCACCGGCGGCTTTCGCCGGGTGCATGACTGCCAGCAGCTGGCAAAAACTATCGCAAAGCAACCAGCTGACAGCCCCGAGGGCTACATACTTGAGGTGGACCTGGAGTACCCAGAGGACCTACACGACGCGCACAATTAATATCCGCTGGCACCAGAGCGCATGGTGGTTCAGAAGGAGTGGATGTCGGAGTATCAGCACAACCTCCTCGGCTTTGGGGTGGCGCCAACAGAGGTTGAGAAGCTGGTCCCAAACCTCCGTAACAAGGACCGCTATGTGCTTCACTATCGGAATCTGCAGCTATACATGTCTCTGGGCATGCGTCTGACTAAGGTCCATCGTGCCCTCCGGTTCGACCAGAGCCCTTGGATGGAGCCATACATCCAGATGAATACTGAGCTCCGGAAGAAGGCCGCCAGCGGCTTTGAGAAGGACCTCTACAAGTTGATGAACAACTCGGTCTTCGGGAAGACCATGGAGAACCTGCGGAGGCGGGTTGATGTGAAGCTGGTGCGATCAAACGAGGAGGACAAACTCAGGTGCCTCATCGCTAGCCCAGCATTTGCTCGGGCTAATATCTTCGATGACGACTTGGCAGCTATCCAGGTCCACAAGACCCGCCTAGAGCTCAATCGCCCGGTGTTCGTGGGGATGAGCATTCTGGATCTCTCCAAGCATCTGATGTACGACTTCTATTACAACCAGCTCCAGGGGCAGTATGGGGATCGTTGTCAGCTCCTCTACACCGACACCGACAGCCTCCTCCTCGAGGTCCAGACCGAGGATATCTTCAGGGACAAGGCCTTCCACGCAGAGCTCTACGACACCTCAGACTACCCACCGAAGCACCCACTGCACAGCATCGCCAACAAAAAGGTGTTAGGAAGATGAAGGACGAGTGTGCAGGGTGCCCCATTTCCGAATATGTCGGTCTGCACCATAAGATGTACTCAATCCTTGAGGCCGGCGGGGCAAACATCAAGAAGGCAAAGGGTGTGAAAAAGAATGTTATGAAAAAGCACATCAGCATGAGCAGTACAAAGAGGCTCTCTTCCGAAAGCGAACCTTCCGCCATAGCATGGACGTCCTGGGTCAGAGCGCCATCAAATCTACGGGCAGCGCCTGAATAAGGTCTCACTCTCACCCTTCGACTCCAAGCGCTGGATTGCAGTAAATGGGCTGGACACGCTGGCCTATGGGCACAAAGACACCTTTCCGGCTGATGCTGCTTAGATGGATGCGTACATTGATGAACTGCTCAGCGCTTGAGAACCCCATCCGGAGGAAGCTGAGTGTCGGGCGGCACTACGAGGAGTTCCACCCTGACAAAACCACGCGGCGTGCCGTCCTGCAATTACTACAACACGGGCTCGTCGGGCTTGGTCACCGAGCGTCCCAGCTGGCACACCTCAAGAGACCATACAGGGTCAGTCGCGCGGCGCTGACCGCCCTCCAGCTCGCCGGGCTGGTTCAGATAGCGAACACCAACACCTGAAGGGAGCCTCTGCTCCTTGAGACCAACAGGGCGGTCGGGAACTACAGAGGAGGGTTTTTGCGCCACGGTCTTGGCCTTGATGTCATCAGAGGGCTTTTTGCCAGTCAACCTAGTCACTTCGCCATTCAGAGCGGCTACAACGCTAGGCAGCCGAGCCACTCACTCTGTTGACCTCTGACCTGACGGGAGGCGCATCTCTTGGGCGTATTGGTGCCCAAACAACCGCTCTGCGAGGGTCCTGTTCCAGCGCTCTACGATCCCTTGGTCCCGGTGGATGTCAACCCGACCGCGCCGAACCTGAACAGAGTGCTTTGCCAGCAGCTGGCTCACCGCACCCATGAACTCGCGCCCAGGATCAACCTGAAGGAGCTTCGGCCACTTCAACGGCCCCCGTCTGCAGATCCGAGACAGAGCATCGGCGACCTCTGCCGCGGCCTTGCTAGTCAGAGGCTCAGCCTCTTTGTAGCGTGAGGCTACATCGACGACCGTGAGAATGTAGCGGAAGGTTTTCCGCCCTACGAGGTCGTGTGGCAGAAAGAGCAGATCCGCCTGGTGGACCTCGTTGGGCACCGCCACGTCAAACTTCGGCCGCGGTGCGCGCCGTGGTGCGGGCAGATAGATCTGCCAGATGGCCTGCCTTTTGAGCTAGTCCTTGGCCTGCTGCTCAGTCACCTTTGCTGCAGACGCCAGCTTCTCGATGGCCGCGAGCCCCTTCCAGTACCCTCGGGGGCTGTAGTATAGGGCAGAGAGCTTACTGTCGGCCATTGCTACTAAGGTATTCCAGCAGCCCGACCAGCCTCCAACATGCGGATGCCACAGGCTCAGGAAGCTGTCCAGTTGTCGCTCGAGGTTGGTCGGACCAGCCAGCACCCCCGCGGCGAACCGAATCGCTGCCCGTTCATCTTGCCGCCAGAGCTCAAGCGACTTTTGCGCAATATAGATCATGGTGTGGGCCAGAGGGCCGGGGATTTTGTGGCGGCGGGCGCAGTGGCCGACCTCGAGCATTGCGCAGTAAAGCTCTTCGGGAAGACCCATGATATAGGGTCGCAGAAAACTGGCTTTAAATTAAAACGCGCCTCACTTCTTGACGAGTTGGTAGGCCACAAAGCCGGTCGCGGCCATCCCCAGGATGACGAAGACGATCTCGCGGTCTTTCTGGCCGTCACTTGAGTGATAAAAGTCGGCGAGCTGGGGCTCGGGTCCCAGGGGGTCGAGGTTGTGCCCGGTGACCTGCGCATATTCCTGCATTGCAGCGTCAACATCCCGGAAGGTCTTAACAGCATGACCCTGCCGGCGAAGTTCCTCTTTGATCCAGTCGAGGCGCTCGGTCCGTTACCGGGACCATGACGCCTGTGCGGCCTGCAGCTGCTCGACTGCTTTATCGTGACGCTTGCGCTCTTCGTCGACGCCAGAGCTTCTCAAAATGGTGAATAAGTAGTTCGATCCCGAGAACGCAAGGGCGTTTACCAGGGCGCCCCCAACGAGCATTGCAATGCTTGCCATTACTTCATGATATCAGCAGGTATGATCCCCTGTTTAATTAGCACGTCCTTGGTTCCCATGGCCAGAGCGACGTCTAGCACCACCATGCCGACGTCACGGGGGGTGAAGTCAAGCTTCGGGGGGCTACCCCCCATCGCCATCTTGCCAAGCCGGGCGTATCCCGTGGCCAAGCCCGAGACTACGGCGCTGTGGTAGAGCGCGTTCACGATCATCTTCCCGTCGGTTGCTGGAGTCGTCATGGTTGCTCATTCCATATAAAAGGGGTCTCGACTCTTTAATTGCTTAGCACCGGGGGCAGGCTGCTTGGGCGCGGAGTCAACGGGGGCTGCCGCCACCGACGCGGTACTTCTCGTTTGCGCGTTTCGGAAAAACACGAGGGCCCAGCCCGCAAGACAAGCCCCAACGACCCACGGGGTCCAGTTAGTTAGTCCTTCGCGGCGTTCCGGCCGTTTATCCGCGGAAACCGCTGCCGCTTCCTTTGGAGGAGTATTGGCAGACGTGTCGTCGCCCGCAGGGGAGTGGGGTGGCGAAATGATTCCTTGGATGCTCGAAGCTGCTTGAGAAGTCGTTCTTCTTGCTTTGCCTTTCGGCGGCAGCCCCGACACGCCCGGCTGTCACTTTTTTTGGATCCTTAACTTTCTCCGTAACTCTTTCCACTGGAGGACTCTGTGCTGGCTCCTCCGCCATCTCTTGATTCTCCTGCTTCATCTCCTCCATCGTGTACTCTAACAGGGCAGCAGTGTCCAAATTGGCAGTGCTTCAAGGTGGTCAGCGCAGCGGTAAGCGGTGCAAGGAACATGCCGTAGCGGTGATACAGCTCGCAGGTAGCACTGTTAAGCGCGTGCCCGACAAACGGGTCACTCTCGAGGTCTGCGATAAGCCCTGGCTGGTTTTCGACCAAATGAAGGCGGAGATTCGCCGTGGGCGTCAGAAAGAGGGCGGTCTGCCCGAGACCGAAAAAAACCGGCTTATGAACCTCATGAGAGACGAGATGATGCTAACGGCCCGTGGCAAGCTCTTGGAAGAGCTCAGAGCTGCTGTAAACAGTGGCACCTCTCGGTAAATATATCTCATTCGCGGGCTTAAAAAAAAAAAAAAAAAAAGAGACCAGGCTGGTTAGGGCCCTTTGAGCTGGTTCAATCCCAAGCCCACCTTTGATCACACCCTCACTTACTACGACGGTTCCCTCTCCCCCTGTTCACCCAGTTTTACACACACTGACATCAGCCTTCTCGTCTGGTAAACGGTAATATTATCAAAGATAGACAACCACGTCTGCTTTTTGAAACTAAATATCTGTTTTACAACTTCCTCGATGTGTTTTACACATGTCATTGAAATATTACTCATCGATTTTCTGGTCAGTAACGGAAAGTTCGCTTGGGGGCCTCTGGGGCTCGGGCCTAGGGGAAGCAGCCGCACGCCCGGGGGAGTCTTCTAGACGTGCATACGGAGTTGTTTGTCTGCGTGGGAGCGTCTCGACGTGCATATGGAGTTGTTTGTTTACGTGGGAGCCCTTTTGGGGCCCAGAGGGAGGTGGCCCAAAACCCTGATTATATATACTACTAAGCAATATCATTAAAAAGATCTATATGATTTCTATGAAGATTTCATTTATTAATAGTCATAGACCTCTGGTACGCTGTAGCGCACCAAAGGTCTACAACCCATAACCCATGAAATGCTATTTCAGGAAAACGTCGAATATTGATATGTGCACCGTGTAGACTATACACAGGCCAATACAGTCTGATCAGGGTGATAGTATCCACTTCCTAAAACAGCTTGTGCTTCGTTTCGACAAGATAAAATTAGAAAGACAAGACAAAATGGTATGAAAGAAGTAAGGTTTCCATTATTAGATAAGATAATATAAGAAAATTTGTTTCAAGACGGCATGATGTATACAGTAGGCAACATAAGTTCTCGGGAGCGTTTGCCGGACCGTCTGTAAAATGTTACAAGAAAATATTTATATTCATCTGTTATTTCAGTCGTATTTACTTTGTATAAGAACCAAAAGTTTTCATATTTTCGCCTGCCTTTACTGAAAATCATTATCTTTGTTTTGTTTAAATTTACTTGTAATTTCTATTTGTGACAATAATGTTTTAAGTTGGTCGTGCAACTTTGTAAACCAGTGCTACTTTCAGACATTTAAAATAAGTCATCTGCAAAAAGGAGGTGATCCAAGGGCGTGCCGGCCAAATATACGGGGTCATGTTTAAAACCTTCATTACTGTTTGGCCCTAAGTCATTAATGTAGATAATAAACAAGGTAGTGCTTAAACTATGTCCCTTAACCCCTTTAACGAAGGTTTTATATTAGATTATCTTTTTAGACACAAAATTGTATTGTAGTATGCTTATGTTTGATTGTTTCAGATATTTTACCATGCACCCCAATATTATGTAATTTCTGAAATAAGCCCTCTCTCCTCTTATCACGACTACCAGTGTCTTCTTTAAATAAGCTACTGAGTGATTAGGTTCCTGTACCCTCAATGCGGAGCTATGGAATGTCCGCACCGATAGAGCGGATACCAGTAAAACCCAGGAGGCGATAGGACGAGTACCAATAAAACCAATCAAGGAAATAGATTTCCGGGAAAGGTTTGTTTCTTAGTCGTTCTTTGAATATTTCTCAGCATTGTCTGTCTTACCAATGAATCGGAGAAGATATTTACTTAGATAATACTAAGAATAGGAGTGTAGTGGTGCGCCGATATCGGCTGGATAGCAACGACAGCAGATCCGCGTGGGTCCATTGACAGGCGTTGCCGGTAGTTTAATAGCCACTGACGTCACCCGTGCGAACCAATATTTCGCCCTATTTCTACTTAGAGCGCCGAGCTGTAAGGACGTGTTTGGAAGCTCTGAGGGATCCCGGAGCAGCACAGTACAGGACTTAAAAAGGTAACCTTAGCGGGTTTACTTTAGGGTATTTTAATTTTTTTTTGTATTGGGTAAATTCCCATGAGTGTTGTTTCGCCCAAAAAAGTAAGAAAACGAAAGTACAACTCGGGGGGCGTTTTGTATCGTCTTGTAACGTACTTTGACGCACCTTTCATCCTTTTTCCATTTTTTTTTCAAGTGACAGAGAAATTTTGATAAAGTCTAAATGTTGCTAGTAACAGTTAACACTAAAGTGTTACGTCTGAGTGGTCAAGTGGAAAACTTTGGATAGTCAGGCACAGTTTCTTATATGAGAGTATTCAGCAAACTGACAAAGAAGACGTCCACAAGTAATTAACCCTTTAATAAAATTCTTTTTGGCTGAGCATGCTGTACCACTTTCTGGGTCTGTGTGTGTGTGTGTTTTGTGGCTCTGCCTTCATTTTATGGCGTGATCGAAGAAACTCTTTGCAGATCAGGGTTCTCGGGGACGCAGAATCCTGCGTCCCGGGACGCATAAATCATGGCCCGGACTCCTAAAAATTCCCAAAGCCGAGTCCGCCGGACGCATGTTTTTTTTTCCCGTGGGACTACTACTAATTATGATCGGATTATTTGACTGAAGTCTAAAGTCCGCCACGTGTTTCGTACCGTCGGTAGCATCTAAAAAGAACAGTAGTAATCCGCCGCGTGCTTTTCACACCTGCGACAAGTAACGTTATTTGTTAAGCAAGCAGTAGTTAAACAGGTGTTGGTAGTTCACACTTCAGCGATCGAGTAATTAAAGCATGCAACTGACACCAGTATGCGACCCTTTCCCTCACTGTGTATTGCTTGCACCGACGACTGATTCATCGAAAACGCACACGCAGGTGTCATGCTTGAGGTCGGCGTTTTTTGTTTTGTTATTGTTTTTTGTTTTTTTGTTATTAATAGATTTTTTTTTTCCATTTCAAAATTTTCGGACTCTGAATTTTCCTCACTAACATAAAAAAAGCCCGCTTACTGTTTTCTGTTAAAAGCCGACAAGTGTACCGTATCCCTTGGCGAGATAACAGTCTGCGCATCTAAACAGTTATTCCTGCTTGTCACTAAAAAAAAAAAAAGTTTCAAAGTCCCAGCGAATCTATCCCGTAAGCCCTGTGAAGAGTCTGATAGGACTGCTCAGATGCACCCCGGACGACGCTATACAATTTGGGACTGTTCTAGTATAAGTTACATTTTCCATTGCTCCCGCATGATGAAAGCGCGTGCTCGTTACGGTAGCGCGTGCTCGTAAGGGTAACGTCATTTGACAGCGTGGCGGGAAACCGTTTAGGGAGAAAAACGAACTATTTCCATGTTGCATTGTCATTTTCTTGGATATGAATCAGACACATATTTAAAAACAGAACTAAATTATCAAGACTTTTACGGCAAATCAAAGCAGTAGATCGAAATTTCAGCTAGTGAAGAAGTCCCGGACATTTTTTTCGTAGTGTGTATTGATCGCAGCACGGTGCAAATGTAAACATTGAAATGACGTTTTGCGGGAAGCTCAAAAGAGGTGTTCATGATCAGAATGTGCGGATAGATTGCATATATAAGTTTACGATAGCATATAACGGAGCTTTCGTTGGTTTTGATTAAAATATTTTTTTCACTTAGTATTCAGAACACTCGAGATCACTTAACAGACAGCGACGAACGGTGGGGTATTGAATTTCAGTGCGACGATCTTTACCATGCAAGTAAAATAGATTACGAATGTCATGTCTCCCTGATCTGCAAAGATGTCTCTAGTTCCCCATGAGGGAGATATGACGTCATCCTAATTCTGGGCCAACTCCATTGAATTAACAACATCAGGATGTGTGATAATGACTACCAGTTGGTTACATGCATTGCTCGGAATAACACATAATGCAAAGCACCATAAAAAAGTATGTGAAAATAAGGAAACTGATTCTCCATCAGGTATTTATAGAATGAAGTTACCGGGGACATGCTCACTATAAAAGGAGAATGAAGTTACTGGGGACATGCTCAATATCAAAGGAGAGTCATAAAAAAAAAATGGGACTCCTCTTTTGGGGGAGTGGGACTCCTACTTTTTGGCTGGGACTCCTACTTTTTACAAAAAGGAAGTCCCAGACTCCTACTTTTAAAATCCTAGTGAGAACCCTGCAGATGACACAGCCGTGTACCTGACAGTTGTATGGAAGATGAAAAAGTGCTATGAGAGAACAGTGTGAGAGAAGCCATGGGACATGGAGTTCAACCCCTCTAAGTGCCATGTGGTATGGGTGACAAAATTCAGGGACATAATTAACACAGTGTATGTACATCTTACATGGTAAGGTCCTCGAGGTTGTCACCAGTGCAAAGTACAGTACAGCTCAGGTGGTTTTTCAAAATCCCCCCCGAACCGGATGGGGTTGATTTTTTAGCCCACCGCCGATCTTCCTGATACCCCACTCCAATTCCCACCGCGACAGATTTTTCGTCCACCGCGTTTCCGCCAAGGTTGGGCGGCAAATTCGACCGCCGGTATTTACCAGTGGCATTTGCCGGTATTTACCGGTCTGGAAAATACTCCTCAGGTGGCAAATACTGGCAAATACCGGCAAATTGAAATTTTTTTGGCCTTAAAAAACTGCAGAAGTCTTTAAACAAGTTGCATTGAAATAGTATAAGCAAACTAGATGAGTAAGAATGTTAAAATCATTAATTATATAAGGTTACCACCCTGAAGAATAGAAGAAATCTCAATATAAACATGTAACACTGCCAAAAAGTGAATCTAAGACAAAAATTTTGAAATTATTTAAGCAACAAATGGTCTTTAATTAAAAAAAAAAATCATGTAGGCCTTTATCTCAACACCCCCTGTAGAAATTCACCTGTGCACCTGGCCACTGACATTTACCATAATGACCCTAAGTTTTTGTGCTGGCAGACCATGTCAAAAAGAGCAGACCAAGATCATACTGAACAGTCTGATCAGGATCTTAAATGTTTGCCAGGCCATCTGCATCTTTTAAACACACTGTATGGTAAACTGTATGGTAAAAGTATGTTTTGCAAAGTTTAGGATATTTACATCACTTTACTATATTCAAAATTTTTAGGAGTTTTAGTGTACTTGTAATTAGCAAGACTACCTGTATGGTCTAATTACTAAAACAACAAATCCCAGGACAATTGTTTGTTCAAGAGGGTACTTGATAGCCAGGGACAAGATGTCATAAATGAATGCATATAGACAATAAGTCTAGGTGAAAGTAAAAAGGTGTTATTGAAAATATTGAAGAAAAAAAAAAGATAAAAAAAGTTAAAAAAAAAAAATAAAAATGAAAAGATACAAAAAAAAAAATTAAAAAAGAAAAAAAAAGATTAAAAACCAAAAAACAAAAGAAAAAAAGAATGAAAAGAAAGAAAAAGTAAAAATAAAAACCTGTAGTGGTAGCCACAAGCCATCTGATGAGTACTTTGGCAGGTATGAAACAGGCTTTTTTTTCTCTAGATTTCACTTAACTGAATTTAATATTAAAGTAAACTTAAACCAGAGTTAAACTGCAATCAGTATAATGTAAATACTAAGTCAGCTATGTAGCCCCTATTACAGACATTGTCCATAGGTTGATACTGAGGGTAGGGTTTTGTCTTGGTATCCGGACAAAACACCCCCCGGACATAACACCCCCTGCTCATTTTGGCATAGGTGGACGAAACCCCCCTCAAGTTTTTTACAGGGTGGACATAACACCCCCTGCAACTTTTGACAGGTTGGACAAAACCCCCCTTGTAAGTTTTGCAAGGTGGATAAAATCCCCCCTATCATGTGGACAAAACCCCCCTCGGTCAAAATCCCCCTGATGCTAGATTGGGCACCTCACCAGTAGTTGAAGGGTGTTCCTGTTACACACATAAACCAGGTATGTAAGTTAAATCACTGTGTGATGTCCAAACAAAAATGTATAGATTATATAGAAAAACAGCCATCAATACTTGGTCATTTTTATTATAACCTATCCAATTTCTGTTTTTTCTTTGTACCATGTTTAATCCAAAAGATTAAGAACCCTCCCACAGCTCCCACAGTATGATGTCTTAATAAAAAGCTATAGATTAACAGAAAAATGACCCTACATAGTAATTTTGTACAACAATAAGAAAGCATACATGTAACAGATCAAGCCTATGGTAATAATCCTAAGTGCAGACCCAGAAACTTTGCTGTTTTTGGACTCTGTATTGCGATGTAAAATTAATTCTGAAATAATTACAGCAACTTTTTCAGCTTCTGAAATGTTAGAGTGGCTGAAGTTTTAGTATCTTTACACCCAATTCTGATATTAACTGCCAAATGCAATTTTGCAGTTTGTATGATGGTACATATAATTAACAGTTATTGACAGTAATTAGCATATTGATCTATTTGAAAAGCAGAAAAGGGTTATTTAAACTCATTATCACTTGAGGTGTTATTAAACAGTTTGTGGGTGATCAAACATAATTAAGTGCAGCCCTTAATTTGAAAATTAAGTGAGCATTAAAGCATTTAATTCAATTAAATATGATCAAAGAGAATAATAGGGTAATTTATGAAACAGGAATGCAAACATTGCAAACAGTTGATTAATTTAAGAAATAAGTTCATCTGGTTAACAAGTCATTGAAATGAACACCCCATCACTTCTTTAAATCACCAAATTATGACACTGATATTTTATTATATTAAATAAATAAATAGCACACTTCACATTTTTTATGTAGGAAAACTATATTGTTAATAAAATAGAACTGTAGCACATTATTATCTATAGCACTCAATATAACATATAAAACGTCATAAAATTCATAGAGCAAATAACATTTTTCATGAAGGAAAGAACTGACTCTTGCAGGCCTTACTTTCCCTGGAAAATATGGAAATTTTGATATTAGCAAATGCCATTTACGTTTTAATGTGTTAGATTCCTATACATAAACTGTCTGTTCACTTTACACTGTATACATAAGCACTGTCTAATTCAACCGAATCTGCTGTCCCATGGTGTACAAGAACTGTGCCAAAGTCTTCTCCTCGCGCACAAACTGCTGGCAGAGAGTCTTCAGTCTCTTCTGGTGAGCCACAGTAGCTTTCCTAGTCCTCTTGGGAGCTGGCTGACCCTGTTGGTTGTTGTAGACTTCAGTTTCTACCAGAGCTGCAGCCTTTCCCAAACAGTCAATAACAGTCCACAGCGAGGGGGTGCTACATCCCACCAGGTGTTTGAAGCCATTGTTCCAGGACTCACACATGTTGTTGGTTCTCTGTTGATCAGTCATTGTTGCTTCATGTACATTCCATGTCTCGGGTGGAAACCTTGGAGCCGTCCGACGAAACCGCATGTTTCCATCACCGCCAACCACAGCTCGGTAGTGTCCAGAGACGTAGGTAGCATCAAAGTAGTCTGTAAGCCCTTGGAGATCATCTGGACTAACTTCCTTCAAGGCCCGCATACCATCATTCACCCGATCCACTGGTAGAAATGCTAGGGCATCTAGCATCCCACAGAAGGTTCTAACTTCCTCATTGTCCTTGTAGCTGGCCTGTAGTCCCTCCGCCTGTACTCGTCTCCACGTCGACTGGGTCAGGTGGTAGAAGCAGCCTTGTATGTGGATGTTGGTCGAAATCACTGACTTCACAGCGTTGTGGATGGCTATCTCATAGTCCGCCACGATGCGATTGGGGGTCGGTCGAACGTCTTTCAGCACACACGCATCCAGTATGGCAGTCAGACACTCCTCGTATATCGCCTGAGTCTTAGATGGCAGCAGGGCATAAACTGATGACACACATGTCTCACCTAGAGGTACATGGATACAGAATAACTGTTGAAACTGTGATGGGGCTGTTGAATGAGTTCCATCCATAAACCACGTATCCGCATCACCAAGGAGGTTCAAACCATCGTCACTCGCGAACACTAGAACACGTTCTTGTTCAGATCCATTGTCGTATATCAAGAAGGAGCCGTCTTGGCGAAAGGTAGTGTAGTTTTCTGGAAGGGGCCGTGGGATGTCCCGGATAGACGCAGGCTCTGCTGGTGCTTTCCCCCGTTTTGCACGACGAATGACCTGTTTAAGAGAATCTGCCAGTTGCAGAAGCGACCTGGAAATATAAAAAATTAATATCAGAAATAATATCAGTAATCAACATATCATCTTTTATACCTGGAGACTTAGACTACCACCATTTTATTTTTACTACCATCTAAATATCATTGTCAAAATTAGATTACTGGCTAAATGAAAAAAGTCAATAAGCACTGCTTATTAGATACCCTCCTGCAAGGAAATGCTTAATGCACATGTCAAATATGTCTGTAATGCATATGCCAAGTATCATATTGTTTCAAGGAAAACTGTGAGAGAAGTTGATTGCACGGTATGCTACTACTTTAGTCTGACAAATGATATTTGCATAAAAATGGCTAAGTTCACAAAGCTGTGTTTTGATTTTTTTCAGCATCGTAATTCTTCAGCACGTCATTCGGACGGATGGACGGACGGACAATGTGAAAACGGTACACCCCACCACAAACACAGTTTAGGGGGATATAATTAGGTTACTGCTCTCTCTATATATATATGTTTGATGGGTGGGGATCTGAAGTGTTTCTAATATTTGAAATCTTTACTTTTTACACATACAAGTGCAAATGCCCATTTTACCAAATTTGACCTTGGCGTAAAATCCATGGCACATGATAAGATTGCCAATAAGCCTTTTGGCTCAGATGAGCTAATAACGAGCTGCATTTAATATTGCCAAAAATCACGGTAATGGGTGCTGATGAAAACTTTAGACCAGCAGCTATAATCATTTAAAGTATGAAATAAATCCATCCATAAGGAGAGAAGTAATGTGCTCATAAAAAGCGTTAACATGAAAACATTAAGTTAAAAATTCTAAGACTATGACCTTGTACCCAAGATGGACAGACAAACTTTTAATGCACTCAAGCTAATGTCTGTTTAAGAGTAGAAATAGGAAAACAATTAATACCCATGCAAATTCTTTTTATATGTAGTAGCGCGGCAAAGCGAAGTACAAATAATTAATATGTATGTAAATATATAGGGTGCATAAATGACCAGTCTAACTGGTCCGGACCTTTTAGCCTCGTGGTTATGACGCTCGATTAGAGATCCAGGGGTACCTGGTTCGATCCCCGGTCGGGGCACTCGACGGGAATATTTTCTTGACAGGTGTATTTCTCCTCCTACTACATGTGGTGCCGTGACCAGGATGACTACCGTCGGAGCCCAAGGGCGATGCAATGGCAACGGAGTCACAAAAGAGCCTGGGAATAGTAGAAAACATTTGATACAAATGTTTCATTGTAGGATGGAGGAGTGTAGTAGCGCGGCAAAGCGAAGTACAAATAATTAATATGTATGTAAATATATAGGGTGCATAAATGACCAGTCTAACTGGTCCGGACCTTTTAGCCTCGTGGTTATGACGCTCGATTAGAGATCCAGGGGTACCTGGTTCGATCCCCGGTCGGGGCACTCGACGGGAATATTTTCTTGACAGGTGTATTTCTCCTCCTACTACAATATAAAATTAGGTTTGTAGCACTTGGTATTCATCTGAATATGAGTGTTATCATGATGTCAAGGGGCAAACAAACATTTAATACAAATACATGCATATACCATACCTCCTTAGGAACGGTGGCCAGCTTATCTGCGACGATCTGTCCAGGCTTTCCCCTGTTGGCCTCAACACTAGACTTGATCTCTGCCTTGACCTTCATGGCAGCAATGGAAAACGGATCAGCCCCATGGTTGTGTTCCGTCGTTGATCTCACTGCTGTCACCTGAAAGTAGAAAATAAATATGCATTAAATTAAACAATTACAATGTAAAATGTTTGCTGTTGTGTGTCTGCAATAGAAAAAAATTGCACACTACTCCCTATTCAGCATCTTTCAGATACTATCTTTTTATGGCATAATTCGGTAAAAATGAAAATATCCAAATACACAAACGCCCCCCAGCCTTTAGCTTTTCAGTGTTTTAAAAATGCATCTGAATGACTATTCAAGTTCCTGTTCATGATGCTATACATTTGTGTGCAGTTTCATGAAAACTGTTTAAATGTCAAGTTACAGAGAGAATACAAAAACATAGAACAAATGACTATTTACAATATTCAAAAAGCATCCACTCCATCGTATTTATTGAAACTTTATTTCCTTTGGTGAAATAAACTGAATTAACTTCATACACCACAACCTCTTTATAACACTATTGTTGGGGTCCAAGGCAATTTCCGTGTTAGCTATCAAAACCGTGTTATAACGAGAGTAAAATATATAGGTTTTGTAGGAAAATGTGAAATCTACTGCAGCTCAGCTTCTGAAGCCGCTCGCCCTCATCGTTTGATAAATACTATATATTTTAGACATTTTTTAACGGTTTGGAGAGAACAGTCCCAGTAGGTTTTCCGTGGGGCGAATGGTCCTGGAGGAAACGTCCCAGTAAAATTTTCCGTTTGGAGCGAATCGTCCCAGGAGGAACTGATTTTGGAGTGAACAGTCCCATAACCGAACAGTAAATACATGTACACGTATAAATAAGTAATAATTTTGATCAATGAAGTACATACCGCAAGATCGGTTATAAGTGAACCCTTGCACTGTTTGGCACTGCGTTGAGTACATTCCCATGTCATCGTTGTCTTAGACTGCTTCTTCTTCGTATAAGCATGCCCTGCATAGCAGAGTTTCCGCGAGCCCTTATTACTTGTAATGAATTCCATTTTGCTGATGCAATGATGGAACAGAAAATCTACCCCCTTATATAACTGGACATTTTTGTAAAATGAGTAAATAGTGCTAGTAATTAAGAAGCTTCCAACAAAACTTTCAAATTTAAAAATTAATTGATCATTAAAGTATTTAAAGATGCTGATTAAAAAACATCATAGATTACAGTGATTTCTAATCAAGTTGCAATTAAGAAAATGGTGCACAAAGTAAACTGGGTAATTAAGAGACAATTAGCTCTAATCAGCTAATTAAAAGTATAATGATCTGGAACTTATACAATCACAATTCATATTAGAAAATTAACTGAACAATTACAAACTGAATATAGCAATCAATTAGCATACTGGTAGAAGAAAAATTTCACAATAAAGTTTATTTAATACTTAATAGCCCCATTAATTTCTTCATACTTCATGCCCTCATACATTTTTGAAACAAAAATATTGTTGATAAGCATACATTTATGTTCATTTCTTTGAAGGGATTTTGCCTACTGTACCATTGCAAGCAGATTATTACTCAAGGGACCAGAATTCTATAGCAATAATAAACACAGAGAATTCTGTCTGAGGGGGGTTTTGTCCACATGATAGGGGAGATTTTGTCCACCTTGCAAAACTTACGAGGGGGGTTTTGTCCACCCTTTCATAAGTTGCAGGGGGTGTTATGTCCACCCTGTAAAAAACATGAGGGGTGTTTTGTCCACCTATGCCAAAATGAGCAGGGGGTGTTTTGTCCAGGGGGTGTTTTGTCCTACATTCTTTTGTCTTACTTCCAGGGTGGTAAATGCCAATTTCCAGTATTTGCCGGTATTTACCGGTAAATACCACCGACATGGAAAATACTCATATTTGCTGGCATTTTGCCAACCTTGGTTTCCGCCGAGTTCCCTCTGCAGGACCACCCTCTTACCTATAGAACTCCGCGGTGGGCAAAAGTTTATCCTGGCGAGCTCGCAATGAAAGATTAGTGACGTCAGAATGATTGACAGCTCCGAATTTTTCCGAGTTTGCATGGGGAGGAAATCGGAACCTTTATTTCGCTTACGCATCATTCGGCTGATTTGCCGCTGAATAAATACAGAAATATTTCTACCTAGAGATTAAAAAAAAAAAAAAAAAAAAAAAGAATTAATGAATAAAACAAGAAATAAAAAATAACCTATTTCTGTTTATTTATTTCTTACCTTGTACCCGGGTACTTAAAGGGGCGCTTCTGCTATCTTAGAGGCTTTTATTTGGAGACAACGAGCATCGTCCCGAAAAAAAAAATACGAGTAATGCCACGTAGGCGGACACATTAATCTCCGATGGTCAGGATAGTGCATTCGATCCTAACAGATTGAGCGATTTATCATGAAACACATGTATTTGTTACGGTCATTCGCTCCTTCTACTGCTTCAAGATTGGCAGTTACAAGTTTCTGGTGGAAGGGAGTTCAGTGTACTAGTTAACCACTTATTGTCTAAGCATGCCCCACCCCCCCTCTGTATTGGCGCGATTCATAAAAAATGCTCTTCCATTTCGCAGTAAGATGCGCCGTCCGACTGGATACCAGGAGGTCGCTGGTTCAAACCCCGCCAAGGTCGGCAACATTCTTTCGTGGAGATTGATCATGAAATATTTTCTACGGTCATTCTCTCCCTTCCGCTGATTTAAGAAGGGCAGTTGTCAGTTTCTGGCGAAAGAATGTGCGCAATACTGGTTAACCGCTAAGAGGACTAAGCTTGCCCAGTAAACGTGTGGTTAGGTAAACTGACACCGCTCGACATGACCCCGTTGGGTTGACTGGGCCGTAAACCTCAACACAAACAAAAAAACAAACATTCCATTTCGCACAGATCAGACGCGTAAAGCAGTTGCAGTTAACTCCCTTTTAAGTCAGTTACAGTTAGCTCCCTTAAATCAGTAAAACCTGCAGTGTGAGTACCTTACCCAGCATTTATCAGGGTACAAATGAATACTTTGTTACATATAATACTTAATAACATTATATTTATTGGCTTATACAACAATCTTCAGAACTTTCGTTTCCATGTAAATTGTTCTGTTTTTGTGGCTTCAGTATGCGATATGCAAAACCAAGACCGTAATTTATTTAACGAGTAAAAGAGACGCATTGTATAAACCTAGCGCATTGTATAAACCTGCGGGAAAGCGTCTTCTGGGCTAATTCAGCAGACGACAGATTGAATTCGTTTTCTTTTTTTTTTTTTTTTTTTTTTTTCTTTTCATTACCAAGAAAACAGGATTTGACGCTTCATGCAGTGGAGATAATTTGCATGAAGTGCAAATAATGTTCTCTTGGAAGAATGAGAAAAATATTTCAAAATGTTGTCTGCTGAAAATTGTACCTAATGGGCTTAGCATTAAGGTTTGCACAAACAACTCGCGCATGAGTCTGTGTATGGCAAAACCTACAGTAAAACTTGTACGAAGAGACGAATCAGCCTGCACACTCTAAGACGGCACATCAGCAGATCTCAGTAGTCTGATCAGAGCCTTCGCTAATCGTAAGTACCCCCTATGATTACTGGGTGTGACAAAATGTCTTGTGTTTTGGGTCAGTACGGGCCTGCACATTCTGATAAGAGCATTCGGTGATCGTATTTACCATCGATAGCCAGGCTGTCCAAAGCGGAATAAACAGTGCGACTGCAACAGCACATTCTGTTCAGACCCTTTACTGATCGTACAGTATGCAAGAAGCTTGCTTTATCTAGTGGGTCGATGCACAGACTAACCTGAGTCTTTGCTGGTTGCACGTAAACTGTAGTATTTTAGGTTTTATCCGGTTCAAAGTTCGTATTGTAAATCATACTTCAGACATGAGAACTTTGTACCGACGTAATTTTTGTTTGAACTGAAGTTAAATTGCCCAGTCAATACTATTCATCGAGCCGGCACACTTTTCCGGGCGGGCTTATTCATAAGCTATTACAGCAGAAACTGACAACTGCCCTTCTTTTCTTTCATATACTTTGACGGTAGAGCCTACTTTTGGAGTTATGGCCCTTTGAACACCGAAACTATTTTAGTGATTTCTGTAATATTTGTGTCCGCTCTGTAACTTGAAAACTGTTTGCGATATTTTCTTGAAACTTAATTAATTAGTTAACAAAGTTATGGTACTTGTTTGATGTAAGTGCAGTGGTGGTGCATGGTGAAATGTCTGCAACCCTTTTATAAGATATTTAACAGGTTGAAATATTGGGAAAGGGTGCCTCGGTGGTGTAGTGGTAAAGCCAGTCTTCGTGAAAACTGCAGGACTGTCTGACAAAACAGGCAAATTTTCATTTTGTCCTGCAGAAAATTTCATTTTGTCTGACAAATGTCCAGCCCCACGCAATGTGCCGACGACTGAGATGGATGCCTACATCGAGGAGATCCTTTCAGAAATGCCGGGCGAGTGGCCCATCCCGGCCCCACGGCGGCGAAGGCCTATCCCGCCCCCCCGCCAGCTGGTATTCCGCTGGGCTCGCTGGGTCATCGGCTCATTCCTACGAGGCTGGCAGATGGATGTGCCTCAATGGCACCCCCACGGTGCAGACCCCAGGGCTGGACGCTGAGAGGGTCAGGCTGGGTTGTAGATCGAGTGGAAGTCCTTTGGCTGGACATCGCCAGATATCAGCCACTAAGAGGTGGCTGCTATATTCCACTACCAGCGGCGGTGCGACTTAAGAAAGCAGTTGTCAATGTGAAGAATAAGGATAACCACTGCCTGCGGTGGGCTCTCCGATCGGCTCTGTTTCCTGTTGCCCATGGGCAGCACACCTATAGGCCTAGCAAATATCCACAGCAGGATGGTCTAGATTTCACAGGGATCGATGCTTCCCCACAAATCTCTCATATTCCAAGAGTTGTGCGGCAAAACGACCTGGCCATCAACGTCTTTGGGTGGGATAAGAGGGTGATTGTTCACCACATCAGCAAACAGCCCGAAGACACACCAAGGATCAACCTGCTGCTGATTGAAAAGGCTGGTAAATTCCACTATGCCTGGATCAAGGGCCTCAATCGCCTGCTCCACGACCAGAGCAAGTGCGATAACCGCAAGCACTACTGCGAACGCAGTCTTCATGGCTATACGAGGGAGGATCTGCTAGAAGCCCACAAGCCAGAGTGTCGTGGGATCGGCCAGACAGCTGTAAGGGTGAAGATGCGGGAAGAAGGTAAAAACGCGCAGGCCTTTCAGAACCACCACAAGCAGCCGCCAGCCCCTTACATCATCTACGCCGACTTTGAGGCTCTCACCGCCAAAGTGGAGGGACCTGAGCTCGACCCCACGAAGAGCAATACTCAACGGACACAACACCACGAGGCTTGTAGTTATAGCTACATCGTGGTACGGTGTGATGGCCAGACAGAGCCGCCAGTCAAATATCAAGGTTCCAACGCAGCAGAGCACTTGTTAGAATCACTGCAGGAAGAAGAGCGCAAAATCAAGGGTGTGCTGGCTGATCCTAAGGCCATGAGCATGACGCGAGAGGACTGGCATGCCTTCCGCGCCACTGAGACATGCCACGTATGTGACAAACCTCTCGAGGGTGACTCTGTGCGTGACCACTGCCACATTACAGGAAAATATCGAGGGGCAGCCCATAACGCCTGAAACCTCAAGCTACGGCTAAACCCCAAAACCACCACCATTCCTGTGGTGTTCCACAACCTGCGGGGCTATGACTCCCACCTGCTGATGCAGGCCATTGAAGGTGGAGGGCGAGATAAGCTGTATCCCCAACAACACGGAGAAGTATATCTCCTTCTCCCTCGGGCAACTGCGCTTCATTGACAGCGCCCAATACCTGCTAGCCTTCCTCGACAAGCTGGTTGCGGCAAACCCGCCAGAGGCTTTCCAGATAACAGCCCAACACGAGCCCAACAGAGAAAGACGGGAGCTCCTAATGAGGGAGGGTGTGTACCCTTACGAGTACATGGACACCTGGGATTGCTTCACCGAGCCCGAACTCCCCCGCAAGGACGTCTTCTACAGCAAGCTCTCTGATGCGCATATCAGTGACGAGGACTACGCCCATGCGCAAAAGGTCTGGGAGACCTTTGGATGCAAGACCCTGGGTGACTACAGCGACCTGTACTGCTGCACCAACGTTCTGCTCGCTGACGTGTTCGAGACCTTTCGGCGGACCTGCCAAAAGCAGTACGGTCTGGACCCTGCTCAGTATTACACCAGCCCAGGCCTTTCGTGGGACGCCTTACTCAAGAAGACAGGCGTTGAGCTGGAGCTGCTTACAGACTATGACCAGCATCTATTCATCGAGAAGGGCTTACGTGGAGGCATCTCAATGGCCTCAAAGCGCCACACCAGAGCAAACAATCCCCTGGTCGAGGGGTACGACCCAGGGCAGCCAAGTAGCCACATCTTATACCTCGATGCGAACAATCTCTATGGTTGAGCTCGGGCTAACATCTTCGATGACGACTTGGCAGCTATCCAGGTCCACATGAGCATTCTGGATCTCTCCAAGCACTTGCTGTACGACTTCTATTACAACCAGCTCCAGGGGCAATACGGGGATCGTTGTCAGCTCCTCTACACCTACAGCCTCCTCCTCGAGGTCCAGATCGAGGATGTCTTCAGTGACATGGCCTCCCACGCAGAGCTCTACGACACCTCAGACTACCCACCGGAGCACCCACTGCACAGCATCGCCAACAAAAAGGTGTTGGGGAAGATGAAGGACGAGTGTGCAGGGTGCGCCATTTCCGAATATGTCGGTCTGCGCCCTAAGATGTACTCAATCCTTGAGGCCGGCGGGGGAACATCAAGAAGGCAAAGGGTGTGAAAAAGAATGTTGTGAAAAAGCACATCAGACATGAGCAGTACAAAGAGGCTCTCTTCCGAAAGCAAACCTTCCGCCATAGCATGGACGTCCTGCGATCGGAGCACCATCACATCTACCGGCAGGGCCTGAATAAGGTCTCACTCTCACCCTTTGACTTCATGGAATAATTCCCTGTTTAATTAGCAGCCCTTCGACGACATGTTCAACAATCCAGTCGACCTAGGGCCCGGGACATGAGAAGTCTGCGTCCGCCAGAGGGCCCTCAACCACAACCACATCCTTTTCGAGGCGCGGGGGAATTTTCTGCGTGGTGGCCCTGCAGGAAGACCTCATGAGCCCGTCTTAGGGGGGCCTGATAGGTGTTCGAGACGCTGCCTCGGGCCTTGGCCTTGCAGTTGACCTTGTTTACAGCCACCCGGATCTTTTGGGCGCGGGCCTCAACACAGGCTTGACAGCTGTCGAGGGAGGGCTTCAGATAGACAAACTTTTCGGGCGTGATGGGCATGACCTGGCTCCACATTTCCCACCAGGCTTCGTACATCTCCATGCGGCTAGGGCCGACCAGGTCACGTAGGAGCTCCATAAAGACGAAGCGATCGGTCAGGATGCTGCGCTCGAGCAGGTGTATGTCGGCATTGTTTAATTAGTACATCCTAGCGTATCTAGCGCAACCATGCCGACGTCGCGGGGTGTGAAGTCAAGCTTGGGGAGACTGCCCCCCATCGCCATCTTGCCAAGCCGGGCGTATCCCATTGCCAAGCCCGAGACTACGGCGCTGTGGTAGAGCATGTTCACGATCACCTTCCCATCAGTTGCTGGAGTCGTCATGGTTGCTCATTCCATATAAAAGGGATCTCGTATATTTAATTTCCTAGCACCGGGGGCAGGCTGCTTGGGCGCGGAGAATGGGGGCTGCTGACGCGGGTCTTCTCGTTTGCGCGCTTCGGAGAAACACGAGCGCCCCACCTGCAAAACAAGCCCCAACGACCCAAGGGGTCCAGTTAGTTAGTCCTTCACAGCGTTCCTGCCGGGAAACCGCTGTCGCTTCCTTTGGAGGAATATTGGCAGATGTGTCGTCGCCCGCAGGGGGGCGAAATGATTCCTTAGCTACTCGAAGCTGCTCGAGAAGTCGTTCTTCTTGTTTTGGCTTTCGGGCCACAGCGCTGGCACGCCCAGCTACCACTTTCTTTGGGTACTTAACTTTCTCTGTAACTGTTTCCACTTGGGCACTCTGTGCTGGCTCCTTCGCTATCTCTTGATTCTCCTGCTTCGTCTCCTCCATCGTATACTCCAACAGGGCAGCAGTGTCCAAATTGGCAGTGCTTCAAGGTGGTCAGTGCAGCAGTAAGCGGTGCAAGGAACATGCCGTAGCGGTGGTAGAGCTCGCAGGTAGCACTGCTAAGCGCGTGTCTGACAAACGGGTCGCTCGCGAGGTCTGCGATAAGCCCTGGCAGGTTTTTGTTTGGGAGAAACATGGCCACGGTCCCCGCATAGAGCTGGAGTGCCGCAGACCCCAAGGTCTTTGTCATCGCCGCCCCCAGCCTGGCTTCGTAGCGGGCATACAGCTTCTCGATTTCGGTGTTATCCAGAGCATGGATTTGATCGGCGGTGAATGTTTTCCCGCGGACCACCAGTCCATACGGCCCAGCTTGGCCTCCTGCCCCGGTCGCAGCGAGTCGTTCACGGCGTTTTTGCACCCGTTCTTCATCCTCTGGCGTCGCCGCTGGGGTGGCTGCCGGTGGAGCCCCCTCGGCTAGACCAGTGCCCTGCGGGTCGCAACTGACATCAGCTTATCGATGAGTTCGTCACAGTCCATTTTGCCTATTACAAGCAGACACCAAACAACGAAAACCAACAGTACCAAATGCGTGCCAAGCACGGCGACCAGCAGTCCTTCAGTAACAGGAAGCATTGCTACACAACTATATAAGCAGCAGGCTGATCTGTTTTCAACAGAAGCTTGGCATGTTTTCTCTCAGCTAGCTGCTTCCGCACCAACGCCCACTGTTCTCAAGTCGGTATCACGTCGTTCTCCCGCAGGCAGTCTTCAAAGCTGGTGCGATCCTTGCAGTGGAAGAGTGCCGCCCAGCGCATCTGCACGCGCAAGTCGGTCAGGACTGAGTTGTATTTCTGGGTGAGGACCCAGACGCTTATGTCGGCGTGGCTGCGGCCCGAGAACGCCAACTGACAGCATGTCTCTCTTCTTCGTCAGAGCCTTCGTGGCTCAGCAGTCGTCGATTATAAAAAGTGTTGGCTCACCCTTAAACACCAGGTAGAAGGCCCGCAGGTAATCGTGAACGCGCTCACCGGGGTCTAGAACGTAGACCTCAGGGTCAGTCCAGAGCCAGGGGCACTGCTTGTAGGTCTTGTTGTGCTCTATGGTGGGGCACAGGATCACGATGGTTCGAAAGAACCCCTGGTAGTGGCCTTCTTCGAGCAGGGACAGGACGAAAACGGTTTTTCTGCATCCCGTCTGCCCGCAGACAATTGCCAAATTGGCGCCCTTGGGCAGAAGATGATTAATAAACAGCTGAGACGAACCGGCCATCTTCGAGGTTCAGCTGGGCGTCCATGATGATGTAGAGATAGATGTTCAAAGCACCGGCCGCCTCTGCCGTCTTAGTCAACTGGATGGTCACTCCTTTGCTCGCATTCTGTATGCGGCGGCCACTGCCATGAAGCCGGTCATCATCGGTTGTCCTGAGGTCAAGCCACAGTGCGAATTTAGAGGTCAAGAACTCCTCGAGAGAGACGTCAGCGAGACCAAGGTCTTTCGTGCCACCTCGGGATGGCGTTTCCTGCCGGGTGCAAATAACTTCCTCGCCTAGTCCCACATCTGATAGGCACGCATCCCCTGACTAAAGAGCTGGTTGGGGATCCCCTCGATCATGACCTCAACCATCGTTATTCATTAGAAGGACTCCGTGTTGCGAGCGAAGGGCTGTTGCACGGTAACATCCTCAAAGAGCATCAAGACCCCCTTCATGCTGCGCGTGGGCACCTTGAGGTTGATATTCCAGCGGGTGTCGCTCTTGTGTCTGTTTATTTTGCGGTGGCGCAGTACCCGGTCATAGAGGATCGCGAGGCGGCCGTTGTACTGATTGGTGATCATGCAAGCCAGCTCTGGCTGCGTGACGATCTCATACTCTAGACTGGTGTTTTCAATGTCATATGAGGCGTCGGCATCGTCTGTGGCCCGAATTGCACGGCTGTAGTCGTTGAAGGTGAGTTCGTACTCTAGCCTGTCTCCAAGTGCGCTTTGGTAGAACGGCATGTGGCCCTCGAGCAGCTTGAAATCGAGCAGGATATAGAAGCGGTTGCCGAAGGCATCGGCGATGGCCTTGTCGGCCGTGACTGTCTCATCTTTGTTTCCGGCACCGATGCACATCTTGTTACTGTAGTTTAATTCTAATCCTTGCCTCCGTGGCTCAGTCAGATGCACGGCCAATTGGTGAGCAGGAGGTCACGGGTTTGACTTCCACCAGGTCTGGCAACATTCTTTCTTAGAGATTGATCATGAAATATTTGCTAGGGTCATTCTTTCCCATCAGCTGATTCAAGAAGAGCATTATCAGTTTCTGACATAAGAATGTACACAAATACTGCTTAGACTAAGCCTGCCCAGGTAATGTGTGGTTAGGTAAACCGGCTCAACGTGACTTTAAAGGGTTATCTGGGCCATAAAACTCAATTCAGTCAAATTCTTCTAATCCTATAGGTACCTGTACACTGGTAAAGAAACAAGGTTGAGAATAAGAAGACGATATGGAGGAAGATCAAAGTAGAATGGATGAAGAACAGACCAAACAGAGGTGTGTCTGATCACTGTATTTACCTGAGTCTTTGGACCCCTTTACTCCTTAATAAAGCTTAGCACTCTGGGTAAAATTTGCAGCAGATGGCATAATTGTATTGAAATATTTTCTTATTTCTCCCAGAAAACAGGATATGACATTTCATGCAAATTGTCTCCATTGGAGACATTTTGCTTGAAATGTCAGATCCTGTTTTCTAGGAAAAATAAGAAAAATATCATCAATATGTCATCTGCTGAATAAGCCTAGAGAGCAGTAAAGGTTAAAATACTTTTAATGAAATAAGAAAAAAAGTCCATTTTATTCTCTGTTGATGCACATAAAAACTGCTGAATTAGTAGTGAACAGTGAAAACCCTGATCAGATACCACATTGTTCAGCATCTGATCTGGGTCTGCATTTATGATTTATTTCTCAAGTCTATCTGTTCAGATATTTTCTGTACTACGGTATGTACAGCCGGCATCAGTGGCTCAGTTTGATGCGCGTCCGACTGGAGACCAGAAGGTCGCGGTTCAACCCCACCGAGGTTGGCAACATTCTTTCGTGGAGATTGATCATGAAATATTTTCTACGTTCATTCTCTCCCTTCCACTGATTCAAGAAGGGCATTGTCAGTTTCTGGGGAAAGAATATGCACAATATTGGTTAACCGCTTAGAGGACTAAGCCTGCCCAGTAAAAGTGTGGTTAGGTAAACTGACTGCACTCGACATGACCCCATTGAGTTGACTAGTCTGTAAAAAACCTCAACACAACAAACAAACAAATGGTATGTACATGTACTTGATGTAATGAAAAACCTGGAATTAATCTGAATTCTATATACAAGGTTCTGCTAAGGCCTAAAAAAAAAATTATGTAGCTGTGTTTTTGCCAACATGCTGAAAAAAATTTGGTCAGTAGGTAGGAGAAACTTTTTTTTATTTTTCTATTCTTTCTCCAGAAAAGAACAGAGTCAGGCATGTAATTTTACGAAAATACAGTATTTTGTTGATGGTCGGTGCTTTACTTTTTCATTTTGCATATTTTACTGATAAAAAATAGCAAAGTGGAGTGTTTGAAACAGGGTCGGTTGGGTTAGCAGAAACACAGCTATTTTTTTTTTTTACGCCTTATTTAAAAAAAAAAAAAAAAAAAAAAAAAAAGATTGCCCATCAGCAGGGTCACCCAGTTCCTCTGTCCAATCAGTTTGCAGTTTTTACCACCCAGTCACTATCCCACTTGCTCGGCCACAGTTTAGTTGCCTTCAAGCTATGCATTGTTTCAAAGTACGTTAGTGTCACCTATAATCTGTTTGATGTGTGTATGTTCATTCAGGTTAATTATCCCTGCGCACAATGAAGTGGCAAGGGGATATAAGGTTTGTCCGGTAGGTAAGTAAGAACATTCGTATGTTCACCTTTTGTCATCACTCAAGGGCCTTAATATATATTGATGGATTTTAATATAACTTCACACAAATGTTGGGTATGATAATATCTTGACCAAGTTCGACTTTCAGGGTCCTCGGTTCAAGGTCAAGGTCACTTTGTCATCGCAATAGTGCCTACATTTATCAGTGAATTTTAATATAACACACGAATGTTGGATATGATACTATCTTGAGCAAGTTCAACTTTCAGGGTCCTAGGCTCAAGGTCAAGGTCACTGTGGCTATTTTTAGAAAAACTCTGTCATCCTTTAGCACCTACATTTATTGATGAATTCTATTGTATCTTCACATAGCTGTTGGGTATGATAATATCTCCAGCGAGTTTGATTTCAGGGTCATGTGCTCAAGGTCAAGGCCATGGTGGCCATCTTGAAGATCTACTTTTTGCTTCTTCTCCTGAACAGAAAGGCCAAAAGACTTGAAATCAGTAGGAAGCATTGAGGGGAGTTTGAGATATAAAATAGTTTAGATTGTTCCGATCCGAAATCCAAGATGGTCGCAATGGCTGCCATCCTGAAAATCTATTTTTTTGCTTCTTCTTCGGAACCGAAAAGCCAACTGACTTGAAATCAGTAGGAAGCGTTGAGGGGACTGAGATATAAAATAGTTAAAATTGTTCCGATCCCAAATCCAAGATGGCCACCATGGCTGCCATCCTGAAAATCTATTTTTTTGCTTTATTTCCTGAACCAAAAGGCCAGTTGACTTGAAACTTGGTTGGAAGCATCAGGGTGACATGTAGATCAAGAGTAGCTAAAATCATTCCGATCAGAAATCCAAGATGGCCACCATGACAGCCATCTTGAAAATATGTTTTTCGCTTCTTCTCCTGAACCAAAAGGCTAATTGACTTGAAACTTATGACAAGGTTGCAACAAGTTCAGGTTGTTCAAGCTTAGCTCTAGGGTAAAGTGCTATTTGTAGCAGAAAAGTATCTATTTTGCTTATAGTTTTGTATAATTCTATATTGGGAATGTCCTGCATGGTTTTTGTACAGTATATGAAATCTCCAGGTATGGTGTTTCTTGCAACCAAAATTGTCAATATTTTTCTTGTTTTTCCATGAAAACATCTGTTGTGGGTACTCATTAGTCGAGAAATAGAAAACTATTTTCCTGATATACCTCTCATGTGGCATTGTAAATAAGAAAAAAAAAACAATAATTATTGGTTGAAAAAGAAAAGAGGTATCTTATTTATACATATCTCCAGATGTGGCACTTTTTTCAAACAAATAATGGTTCACAGTGTTCTTATTTCTCCAGTAAAACATACTGTATTTGACCTTATTACCTCACATGCTCCTATAAGCGCACAGTCAAGCAATTTTATAGTCTTCAGATTACAGCCAGTGAAATTTTTGTCTACTTCATTATAAAGGCATATGTTGTGAGTACCCGTTTGAATTGCATTGACTTGCTGATGCAATTCAAATGAGTACCCACAACATATGCTTTTTAAAGAAAATCAGAATATAAAAAGCACAAAAACGTTGCATAAGATTCATAAGGTAAGTCCTTTGCTGACTTTTTAGCTCACCTGAGCAGGGCTCAGGATGAGCTATTGTGATCACTTGCCATCCGTCGTCTGTCATCTGTCTGTAGTCCGTCCACACCTTTGAACAACTCCTCCTCTGAAACCCCTGGGCCAGGTTTCTTCAAACTTCATGTGGAGCCTTCTGCTAAAGGGGGAAAATTTGTACAAATGGTCACTGTCCATTAACCAAGATAGCCTCCATGCCCATATATGGTAAAAACATTTAAAAATCTTCTTCTCCGGAACCAAGAAAGCTTCAAGACTGAATCTTGGTATATAGCATCATGAACTCAAGGCCTACAAATTTGTTCAAATGATGACCCTAGGTTGACCTTTGACCTTTTTACAGCAAGATCAGATTTGCGTCTCATGCATTTGTATGGGGGAAATGTTGAAAATTCATTTTCTCAAAATGTATTAAAGACTAATGACTGAAACTTGCAATGAGTGATTAAAGTAGTATAACTTTTTAGTTAGGATCAAAATTTTGCCCCCTTGGGTTCATTTGCCGTTGCCCCTTGGCTATATACATGTATAAAATTGTAATTGTGTGCCGGCCTCGGTGGCTCAGTTGGATGCGCCGTCCGACTGGAGACCATGAGGTCGCTGGTTCAACCCCCGCCAAGGTTGGCAACATTCTTTCGTGGAGATTGATTATGAAACATTTTCTATGGTCATTCTCTCCCTTCAAGAAGGGTAGTTGTCAGTTTCTGGCAAAAGAATATGCACAATACTGGTTAACCACTTAGAGGACTAAGCATGCCCAGTAAACGTGTGGTTAGGTAAACTGACCGCGCTTGACATGACCCCATTGGGTTGACTGGGCCGTAAAACCTCAACACAAACAAATGTATAAAATTGTGTAATTTTTAAATGTTTTCCTCTCTGAAACCGCTTGAGCAATTTTCACCAGATTTCACATTGGGCCTTCTGTCAAAAGGATATTGCCAATTTGTTCAAATGGTTCCACGCCATCATAAAAGATGGCCGCCATGTCCATATATGGTAAAAAACACTTAAAAATCTTCTTCTCCAGAACCAAGAAAGCTTTGGGGCTGAATCTTGGTATATAGCATTGAGAACTCAAGGTCTACCAAATTTGTTCAAATGATGATCATAAGTTGACCTTTGACCTTTTTATGGCAAGGTCAAATTTGTGTCCCCACTCATTTGTATGGGGGAAATGCTGAAAAGTCATTTTCTCAGAATGTATTAAATACTAATGGCTGAAACTTATGATGCATGATTAAAGTAGTAAAACATTTTAGTTATAATCAAAATTTTGTCCCTTTAGGGTTATCTGCCCTTGCCACTGAGCTATATACATGTATAAAATTGTGTAATTTTTAAATGTCTTCCTCTCTGAAACTGCTTGAGCAATTTTTACCAGATTTCAAATGGGCCTTCTGTCGAAAGAATATTGCCAATTTGTTCATGGTTCTGCGCAATTGAACAAGATGGCCACCATGTCCACATGTGGTAAAAACTTGAAAATCTCCTTCTCCAGAACAAAGAAAGCTTTGGGGCTGAATCTTGGTATATAGCATCAAGGACTCAAGCTCTACCAAATTTGTTCAAATGATGATCAATGGTTGACCTTTGATTTTTTTATGACAAACTTGCATCTCTGTAGATTTGTATGGGGGGGGAAAGTTGAAAAACTTTTTTTTTTTTTCAATATGTATTTAAGACTTATGGCTGAAACTTACAATGTATGATAAAAGTAGTAAAATGTTTTAGATAGGATCATAGTTTTGTCCCCTGGGGTTATCTGCACTTGCTTCACTGCTATATACAGGTATAAAACCATGAAATCTTTAAATGTCTTCTTTTCTGAAACCACTTGACCAATTTTCACGAGATTTCACATGGGACCTTCTGTCAAAGGGATGTTGACACTTTGTTCAAATGGTTCTGCATCATTGAACAAGATGGCTGCCATGCCCATGTATGGTAAAAACACTTGAAAATCTTTTTCTCCAATACTAAGAAAGCTTTGAGGCTGAATCTTGGTATACAGCATTGGGAATTCAAGGTATACCAACTTTTAAAAATGATGAGACTAGGATGATCTTTGACCTTTTTATGGTATGGTCAAATTTGTGTCCCAATTACTGTGGCAATACTGGAAGACTGTTGCATGGCATTTGCAAATTATGCAGGTGAGCGAATTGTGGCCCATGGGCCTCATGTTTTAAGTGTTCCCATAGAATAGGTGGATACATATTTTACCACAAGTTTTCCCATTAATTGTGAAAAACCTAAGCGCATGGTGCAGTAATTACATGTAGGTCAAATACAGGATTTTGTAGGAGTCATTAGAAGCGCCTTGGTGAGGCTCTTCTAATGAGTACGTACAAGATGTTTATGTGGAGAAATAAACAAAATGCCTTCCTGATACCCTCTCATATCTGGTCCTATGTATATAATTGTTGGTTTTCTTACAACTGAGAACTTTGTTGTTTGTGATTTTTTCCCAGGGTGCAGGAAGTAATTGACCATTTGAAAGATGCCTTCCAGAGTTTTTACTCGAGTGCTTCTGGTGATTCAAGAATACAAGATTGGAGGTGAGTCCTGACAGTTTAACCCATTTAACTGGACCCTTATACCAATCTGATAAAAATCATATCTTCTGCAGGACAATCAGACAAACACCTACAGAGGGTCATCATTTAATGACCTTTTGGACTGACAAATCAGCAAGTCGCGTACAAAATTTAAAAAGTAAAATTGTGCGAATCTATCAGTTTTACATTTTGCTATATTTAACAATAGGCAAGAAACTCAAAATGGCAACGCCCATGACCACAGAAAATAAGGCGATGACGCAAAAGAAAAGTGTATATTTTGGATGCTATTTTTAGTGGCAGAGTTTTGAATTATGTGCACTGTGTATTAATATTTATCCAGTACAGGATAGTGATGTGTCATAGCAGACAGATCAGTCTTCGAAGAATATGACATGGGCAGACAATGAATATGGCTAAGGTATCAAACTAATGGAGTGCACAAGGATGAGTCTACAATGTCTGCTTCAGGAGAGATAACTACATAACAAATAAACTGAGAGTTGTCTCTCTAGCATATGACATGCCAACTGGTCCTCTTCTTCATTCTTACCAAATATAATCAAATTATCTCATACAGTAGGGGAGTTATGGCCTGCACAAAATTTCTCTTCAGGGGAGATAACTACATGTACATAATGAAGATAGTGAGAATTGGTGTACTTGACTGGGAAAATTGTGCTTCACGATTAGAATCATGAAGCACTTTTTGTATTCAATTTGAAAATTTTGAAATTTCCGTAAAATTTCGTGAAGCACAATGATCACGTTTTTAAAACAATGGAAAGTTGTTCACATGACTGAATTATCATGGCAGCCTAAAACACGGAAGTAAAAGTATACCAATAAACTTTTCTTTCTGACAGTTGTTTAAAGATGAGTTTTTTATGTCGATTAAAAACAAGATAAAAGAAATCAAAGCAGCTGCTGTGTCTATTGAAGTAAACTGAATTTGGCTATTTCCTCTTGTATGAATTTTTCATGGCTGCGGCCATCTTGTTTCAGGAATTTTAGCGTCGATTGACACGTGATCATGTTTGACATTTAACTTCTCACCCAGGAAGCGTAACCGTGAACCTATTTTGAATAAACTTGATTGTTTATTTTTTCTCTTTGCATGGCTTTTAATCAGAGGCAACTTAGAATGGTTACATTATAAGTCTTGGATTTCTTGATTTTGGCAGCATACCTGAAGTCATTGTACAGCACGACTGCATTCGATGGGCCAAAATTCGTGAAGCACTTTTTCCTAATGCACATTGTGGGCAGAGCTTAGTCATGCTTCACGGAAAGTCCCCAGTCATATACAGCTATTCTCTTGCACATGACAGGCCTAGTGGTCCTCCTCTTCATTCCTGCCAAATATTATCAAAATTTGTTTAAGGGAATCAAAGTTATGGAGCGCACAAGGATGTGTCTACAATTTCTGCTTTAGGGGAGATAATTACAAAACGAAGACAGTGAGAAATGTCTATCTTGCACGCGACATGCCTATTGGTCCTCCTCTTCATCCCTACCAAATATTATCAAGGATGCATCAACGATTTCTGCTTCAGGGGAAGTAATTACAAAACAAAGAAAGTCAGAGTTGTCTCTCTTGCACAAGACACCTTCTGGTTCTTCTCTTCACCAAATATTATCAAATCATCTTGAACAGTATGGGAGTTACGGCAGGCATAAGAATTCTGCTTCAGTGGAGATAACTACATAATGAAGAAAGTTAGAGTTGTCTCTCTCATTTGACGTGTCACCAGCTATAATTCTGATTCTGGGTACAAGTGAGCACTTCTTAATTCAAAGATTACCCTAGTAAATTCAGAAACAACGTAATTCAAAGATTACCCTATTAAATTCAGAAACAATGCCGTGCATGTGTACAGAAATCATAATAATGAGAATTAGAAAGGCATTAAAAAGTATAGAACAGTCAAATAAATCGTTTGGAATTTATAAACAGCATCATTTATCGGGACTTCACAGGCGGATAAAAGAGTTTTGTCTCAGTGCATGTCTCAGTTCATGAAGAGTAAGATCCATGTCTGTTCTGAGAGTTCCGCTCTGGGGTCCCCTGGGAGCACCTCTATGCTGATGCCCTTGTTATCATCGCTGAATCGCTTGAGGAATGTGTCAGGAGGTGCTTGACGTAAAGAAACAATGGAGAAGAAGAGACTGAGAGTAAATGCAGGAAAGACAAAGATCATGAAATGGACGGAACAAGTATGACCTTTCCAAAAATATGAAAGGAATAAAATTTGGGACCATGGAAGAAAGAATGAAAGTTTACTACAAAATTGGGCCCTGTCACATACTCCCCTGTCATTTTCTGGTAAATCTGAAAACAAATATTCTCAAACAAGCCTGAGCTAGTATTATCTACAAAATTGGACCCTGTCACATACTCCCCAGGCCTGGGAAATGACGTCCCATCATTTTCTGGTAAATCTGAAAACAAATATTCTCAAACAAGCCTGAGCCAGTATTATCTTTTTTAAATATGGATCATTGTTTGTATCTCCTCAAACTATATTGGTCTACTTTATCTGAAAACAAATTATCAAAACTGTATTGTTTGACATCTGTCCATAATATGTAAAGTTATTTTCGACAAAACCTATTGCTATTGTTCATCATTTCTTCTTCCCTTTTTGAAAAGCTAATAAAATGGTAAGTTTTATGGAAATCATGGTGTTTTCAAAGTACAGCTACTTTCTTGATTCCTTTGCAGACAGTGTATTATTGATCCTCTATAATTCATCTCTATAGTTTTCCTATATAAACAAGGAATCTAATAATACACATCTAACTATAAAAAGAAAGCACACCAAATACAACTAACAGGTTTAGTTTATACTCATGTAAAATATAAATTATGTAGTACTAGGTATAGCTTGAAATGCTTAAATTAAAAGAAAGCATACACAATCTTAGGTCTTCTCATTTGATGTTTTGGTGACCCTCTACCAAGATCATTCAAGCCATTATGATTTTTCAAAAAACATGGCTGCCAGGGAACAGGGCTTATTTACCCTATATATAGAAAATTTTAAAAATCTTCTTGTCAGAAACTACTGGACTGATTTCAATATAATGTGGCAGAAATGTTCCTGTTGTGGCCCTCTTGTTATCTTATTTTCCTCTAAAACTGCCTGGCTGATTAAAACCAAATTACATGTGATGCCTCTGTTAGATGGGTAATGAAAGTTTATTCATTGGATCCGGGTCACGTGATTAAGATGGCCACCATGCCCATATATGGTAAAAACCGTTGAAAATCTTCTTCTCAGGAATCAAATGACCTTGAAACTTGGTACTGGTATGCACCATTGGGTACTAGGGCTCTACCAAGTTTGTTCAAATGGTGATCCTTGGTTCACCTTGACCTATTTTATGACAAGGTCAAATTTGGTCTCTTAGACTTTTGTATGAAAAAAAAAAGGCAGAACTGTGGATTTATGTGAAGCTATTGTAGCCTTTGACATTCAAAGTTGATATATGCAGTCACATGAAATATGAAAATAGGCTTGGCCTAAATGCGAGCACAGCACAGACCTATCTGTAGTCTCTTCAAAAGTCCTTCACAGCATTATTAATAATGAATATCAGTATATAAAAATATATGTAAATTAATAATAAATAATAAAAATAATCAGCAAAATATGTTCGTGATACATATTAACACTCATTTCTTGTCACTTCGTGACGTTTACTAGTGAGACCCGCCCCAGTCAGTTCTGCCAACTTCTGATGACAACTTCCGGCAAGAAAAAGGAAGAAAATCGGTCAGAGCGATTTCTGCTGAAAGTATATATCGTTTTATGTTACTTTTCCTTGATCATATTCTCTACCGTAGAGCTCGCTGTGCTCGCTATAAACTTTTATAACTACCAAAGGTCAAGGTCATTTACTGACCTTTATCCTTGAAGCCTCAGATTCAGCATTATGTCTTCTCCTCTAAAACTGCTGGGCTGACTGAAACCAAATTACATGTGGAGCTCCTGTGGGATGGGGGAATAAAGGTTTATTTTTGGGATTTGGGTCAGATGATAAGATATTCTCCATGCCCAAATATGGTGAAAACCCTTTGAAAATTTTCTTCTCAGAACTTAAAAGGCCAAAGACCTTGAAACTTGGTATGCAGTATTGGGGACTCTGGTTCTTATTTCACAACATCAAATGTTGTGGGTATTTATAAGAAGTGCCTTGGCAATGAAAATCCTTGGCTATGACTAAAGTTTTTACAGGACGCATTCTTGAAATGATTTCTCAAATCACATTCATTTATGATCTTACGACATCTTTCATGATGATGAAGTTTACTTGCAATGCTATGGGCAAATTCTGCAGATGACAAACTGGTGATATTTTTAGCTCACCTGAGCTATACTCAGGATGAGCAATAGTGATCACTTTTTGTCTGTGTCTGTGCATCTGTGCCTCTGTCCATCCCTTAACATTTTCAAACAACTTCTCCTCTGAAGCCGCTGAGCCAGTTTTGCTCAGATTTCATATGGATCCTGCTTAGGTTGAGGGACTGAAAGATTGCTAAAATGGTCGCGGCTTGTTGACCAAGATGGCGGCCATGCCCATATATGGTAAAAACCTTCTCCAGAATCGAGGATGCCTTGGGGCTGAATCTTTGCACAAATCATTGGGGACTTGAGGTCTACCAAAATTGCTAAAATAATGGTTGTACATTGATATTTGGCCTTTTTATGGCGAGGTCAAGTTCACTTCCCTACGCATTTGTATGGGAGCCATACATTTGTATGGGAAAAATGTTGAGAATTTCAAACAACTTCTGCTCTGAAGCCTCTGGGCCAATGTTACTAAAATTTCATTTGGAGCCTCCTTTGGGCAGGGCAATGAAAGATTGCTAAAATGGTTGTGGTCCATTGACCAAGATGGTTGCCATGCCCATAGATGGTAAAAAACCTTTAAAAATCTTCTGCTCCAGAACAGAGGATGCCTTTTAGGCCGAATCTTTGCACAAATCCTCGGGGACGTGAGGTCTACCAAAGATACCAAAATGATGGTCATACATTGACATTTGACTTTTTATGGCGAGGTCAAGTTTGTTTCTACATGTATATGCATTTGTATGGGCCCCATACATTTGTATGGAAAAAATGTTGATAATTTCAAATGACTTCTCCTCCAGAGCCTCTAGGCCATTGTTGCTCAAATTTCATATGGAGCCTCTTGGAGAAAGGAACGAAAGATTGTTAAAATGGTCATGGTCCACTGACCAATATGGCTGCATGACCATATATGGTAAAAGCCTTCAAAACTCATCTCCAGAACCAAATAAGCCCTGGGTTCTAATGTTTGCACAAATTATTTGGAACAGGAGATCTACCAAAATTGCTAAAATGATGGTCCTATGTTGATGGTTGACTTTTTTACGCACAGTCAAATTTGCTTCCCCATGCATTTGTATGGGCCCAATACATTTATATTGGAAAAATGTTGAGAATTCATATTTTAGACATCACCTCTATAATCAAGTTGAATCTAAAATGCTGAGCATTTGGTCACTTTGAGCCGAAATTTGCTCTGTAGCAACAGGATGACTTCTGGATCGAAATAAGCTAAAATTGTGTCAGTCAGAAATTCAAGATGGCCGCAATGGTTCAACTCCATTGAACATTATGGCTGCCAGAGCTAAAAATAGACAATCTTCAAACAGCATCTTGTCCTTTGCCTGTGGCCCAATTTCAAAATACTTGCACAGAAGTGTTCCTCCAATGGCCCTCTACCAAAATTGCTAAAATGGTTCTGCTTGGCTAAACAAAATGCTGGCCAGAGCTAAAAATAGAAAAAAACCTTTAAAAAACATCTCCTCTGCAGCCAGTGTCCTGATTTCAAAGTAATTGCACAGAAGTGCTCCTCTTATGACCCTTTACTGTTGCTAAAATAGTTCAACTCGGCTGAAGAAAATGGCCGCCAGAACTAAAAAAAAAAAAAAAAAAAAAAAAAAATTTAAATGACATTTCCTCCTTTGCCAGTGGCCTATTTCAGAATTTCACAGAAATGTTCCTCTTATCCCTCTTTTGTTTTTGACTTATGGCCCTTTGAAAATTTCAGCATTTTAACTTTGTAAGCAAGATATCTCAAAAACTGTTGAAGCCGTTGCCTAGACATTTAACAGGCTGATAGTGAATGATGAGTAAATGACCTGATTAACTTACAGCAGTTATTTCAGGTGAGAGTTGTGGCCCATGGGACACTTGTTAGCTCACCTGAGCTATACTCAGGATGAGCTATTGTGATCACTTTTCGTCCATCGTCTGTCCGTCTATTAACATTTTCAAACGAGTTCTCCTCTGAAGCCGCTCAGCCAATTTTGCTCAAATTTCATATGGAGCCTCCTTAGGGTGGGGGAATGAAAGATTGCTAAAATGGTTACGGTCTGTTGACCAAGAAGGCCGCCATGCCCATGGTAAAAATTAAAAATCTTCTTCTCCATAACCGAGGATGCCTTGGGGCTGAATCTTTGCACAAATCATTGGGAACGGGAGGTCAACCAAAGTTGCTAAAAGAATTATCATACCTTCACGTTTGACCTTTTTACGGCAAGGTCAAGTTCTTCCCTATGCATTTGTATGAGCCCTATAATTTGAATGGGAAAATTGTTGAGAATTTCAAACGACCTCCTCTGAAGCCTCTGAGCCAATTTTGTTCAAATTCCATATGGAGCCACCTTAGGGTGGGGAAACAAAAGATTGCTAAAATTGTCGCGGTCCGTTGACCAAGATGGCCGCCATGCCCATATATGGTAAAAACCTTTAAAAATCTTCTTCTCCAGAACCGAGAATGCCTTGGGGCTGAATCTTTGCACAAAGCATCGGGGACAAGAGGTCTACCAAAGTTACTAAAAGAATTGTCGTACGTTGACATTTGACATTTTTACGGCAGGGTCAAGTTTGCTTCCCTATACATTTGTATGAGCCCCATACATTTGAATAGGAAAATTGTTGAGAATTTCAAAGTACTTCTTCTCTGAAGCCACTGAGCCAAATTTGCTCAAATTTCATATTGAGCCTTCTTAAGTCAGGGGAACGAAAGGTTGCTAAAATGGTCGCGGTTCATTGACCAAGATGGCCAGCATGCCCATATATGGTAAAAACCTTTAAAAATCTTCTTCTCCAGAACTGAGGATGCCTTTGGGGCTGAATCTGTGCACAAATCATCAGGGACAGGAGATCTACTAAAATTGCTAAAAAAGATTGTCGTACGTTGACATTTGACCTTTTTATGGCAAGGTCAAGTTTGCTTCCCTATGCATTTGTATGAGCCCCATAACATTTGTATAGGAAAATTGTTGAGAATTTCAGACGACCTCCTCTGAAGCCACTGAGCCAAATTTGCTCAGATTCTTAGTTCACATGAGCATGAAGTGCTCATGGTGAGCTGTGGTGGTCAGTCAATGTCCGTCGTCCATCATGGGTCGTGCGGCATGCGGCATTGCGGCGTGAACAATTGCTTTAAAAGCCTACTCTTCCTATGCCCCTAGGCCAGTTGACTCTATACTTGTTTGGAAGCATCAGGGTGACTTGTAGATCCAAAATAGCTAAAATCGGATATCCAAGATTGCCGCCATGGCCGCCATCTTGAAAATCTATTTTTAGCTTCTTCTCCTGAACCGAAAGGCCAATTGACTCCAAACTTGCTAGGAAGCATCAGGGTGACTTGTAGATCAAATATAGCTAAAATTTTTGTCGGTCTGAAATCCAAGTTGGCTGCCATGGCAGCCATCTTGAAAATCTATTTTTCGCTTCTACTCCTAAACCCAAAAGCCAATTGACTCCAAACTGGTTAGGAAGCATTGGGGTGACTTATAAATCAAAAATAGCTAAAGTCGTGCCAATTGGAAATCCAAGATGGCCGCCATGGCAGCCACCTTGAAAATCTATTTTTTGCTTCTTCTCCTAAACCTAAAAGTAAATTGACTCGAAACTTAGTAGATAGCATCAGGGTGACTGTAGATAAAAAAAATAGCTATAATCGTTTCGATTGGAAATCCAAGATGGCTGCCGTCTTGAAAATCTATTTTTTGCTTTTTCTACTGCACCGAAATGCCAGTTGACTCGAAAGTTGGTAGGAGGCATTGGGGGTGACTTGTTTTACTTGTGACGTAATGAAAATTTCAGCATTTTAACCTTGTAAGCAAGATATTTCAAAAACTGTTTAAGCCATTGCCTTGTCATAAGAGTATTGGAAAAATGTTGCATGCCATCTGCATATCTGCAGTGGCGGTTTCACTCAGGTGAGCGAGTTGTGGCCAGTGGGCCTCTTGTTCATATTAAGGAGACAGTTTGCATGAAGTTTCTGATCCTGTCTTTGAGGGAAAACAAGAAAAATATTTCAAAATTTCTTCTGCTGAAATTTTTACCCAGCATGCAAAGTGTTAAGTACATGTATATCTTCCAAAGCCAATTCATATAAATCCTAATCCCATGTTTGTGACTTTAGGAGCGGGGTCAGAGAGATTTTTCTCTGCCAACTGATAAGTTAGGTAGAAAATTTATTAGGCTAATAATCATATTGATAAATCTGTCATCTCAGATACATATACACAGATCTTTCTCCCATGAATCAAGATCAAATTAAATCGGGGATTCCATCCACTAAGTCAAATTAAATATCAATTTATTACTCTGTCAATAACTCTACTTTTGTTGATTTTCCAAAGGGCAATGAGTAGCTAGGTTGCAATTTTAGCCCATATCCTGCTAAAAAAAAAAAAAAAAAAAAGCATCAGACAACAATTTAAAATAATTTTATTACAATAAGTGTTCAGGCATCCAGGCCTGACCCAACTGCATAGACCTAGATCAGATGCTGCAGAATGCACCAAAACCATATACTGCCCATATCCCTTAGGCAAAAAAAAAAAAAAAAAAAGAAAAAAAAAAGAATATCTGTTATTTGGGGTTTCCCAACCCTGCCGATTGTTTTTAGTGAAACCTAGAAATTATTTAACCCATTGTAGTCGGGAGACCCGTGAAAGGGTAATTGGCAAACAGTGCAGAATGCGGCATCTGATCAGGGTCTCCACTGCTTGCAAATAGCTTAGCCATTTGTCTCTAGAACTATCTAAATCTCATAGCTGGATGTACCTAAAATTGAAATTGGACTCTTCCAATATAAAGTATGTGAGAGTCTATTCAGTATACAGTGGGTTAATGTTTTCTGGGAAAAAAAGGTTTGAAATATGTTTTTATGGTACAGTTGGGCTTTTTTTATGTCTAATTTCTACTTTATCTCCGCTTCAGATAAAGCATGATTACTCAAGATTTTTTTTCTTTAATATTTCTCCATCAAAACCATGGGTACTGTTTCTAGAAAAAAAAATAAATGAAACAAATAAATACCGTATTCGCCCCATTTAGCATCCCTGCTCCTATAAGTGCCCTCTCACCGTTTTTCCAAGAAAATGTCATAAGTGCCCCCTTCTGCAGTTGGAGGAAAATATATTTTTACTTACCTAAAGTAAAAATTTCAGCCTTTCTATCATCGCCAGATCTGCTGTAAGTCTTAACAAGCAAGGCATTTCAAAGCCTCCCCGGTATCTCAGGGCACCTGTGTTGACTGCTTGTCACTTTACAAGTTAAGCTTCCACTGTTTCATGAAAAAAGCAACAGTATTACTAATTTTGTGTGGTACATATCCAACTGTGATTTGTCCCTTTTTATCCCCTGACTGAAAGGTTCCGGGGATATAGCAATCGCCCTGGTGTCTGTCTGTCCGTCTGTCTCCGTCCGTCCGTCCGTCTGAAGACAAAACCTTGTGCGGCCCATAACTCCTATACCCTTCGAGCTATTTTTGTGAAACTTTGTCAGGTTGTAGAGGGCATTGGGTAGGAGTGTCATGTGCAAGAATGACAACTCTAATCGACTTGGTTCAGGAGTTATCTCCCATAGACTCCCAAAATTGTAAAATTTTGTGCAGACCATAACTCTGAAACCTTTTAAGATATTTTCATGATACTTCACCAGTATGTAGAGGACATTGAGTAGGCATGTCGCGTACAAGAAAGACAATGCTAGCTGATTCCACTTTGGGGTTACCTCCCATAGTTGTTAAATCTTGTGTGGCCCATAACTCTGAAACCCTTTAAGGTATACTCATGATAGTTCACCATTAGGTAGAGAACATTGAGTAGGCATGTCGCGTACAAGAAAGACAACTCTAACTGACTGCATTCTTGAGGTATCTCCCATAGTTATAAAATCTTGTGCAGGCCATAACTCAATAACCCTTTGAGATATTTTCATGATACTTGATCAAGTTGTAAAGAACATTGAGAAGGTGTATCACATACAAGAACAACAACTCTAACTGACTCATTTCTGGAGTTATCCCCCATAGTTGTTAAATCTTGTGCAGGTCATAACTCTTAAACCCTTTGGGATATTTTTATGATACTTCATCAAGTTGTAGAGGACATTGAGTAGGCATGTTGTGTACACAAAAGACAAGTCCAACTCCATTTTTGAGTTATCTCCCATAGTTGTTAAATTTGCTGATGGTTATTTCTCTACCAGTTGAGATTTTTTGGTAATTAATAGGGATGCTTAGAACATTAAGAAGGAGAGTTGCATTTGAAAATTAACTATGGGTTACTTGTTACTCCATTTATTTTCAGTTATCTCCCCTAGTGGTAAAATCTTGTGCAGGCCATAACTCTAACCAGTGGAGACGTTTTAATGATAGTTAGTAGAGATGCTAAGAACATAAACTATATGTGTCACAATATGTAAGGACAACTCTGACCTAAGGAGTGTTGGAGTTATCTCCCTTACTTACACTGCGGATGCAGATTTATCAGCAATGGCTGCAGCAGGCTTTCTTTTTCTCATTATTTTTGGATTCTTTGTTGAAAATCACTAGCGAAGACAAAATTGAGTTTTTCAGACTGAAGAGTTACAGGCCTTGCAGGCAAAGGGCCTTATATTTCTCATTATTTTTGGATTCTTTGTTGAAAACCACTTACTAGCAAACACAAAATCCAGTTTCTACAACTTACAATTTGAGAGTTATAATCTTTGCAGGCAGCAGGCCTTATTTTTCTCATTATTTTTGGATTCTTTGTTGAAAATCACTTACTAGCAAACAAAAAATCCAGTTTCCATGACTTACGGTTTGAGAGTTATAATCATTGCAGGCAATGGGCCTTATTTTTCTCATTATTTTCAGTTTTTTTCTTGAAAAACACAAAATCCAGTTTCCACAACTTATGGTTTTAGAGTTCTATGTCTGATTCACAGTTGTGGAATTATCACCCACTGCAGGGTTAAACAGGTGTATCCCTTGATAAAATTACATCTATGATGCCCTAGATTGAAAAAAGACGGCCATTTGTGGTGCGGGTCGGGGGATTTGCCATCTCTTCTGATGGCTATTTTTTTTACAGCCACTGCATATATATTATATTTGGTTGTTAAGTTTCCTGGCAGTATCAAGAATGTCTCCTTACACATGGGTCCAAACATCTTTAAAAACATGGAATCAGCGAATTAAATATATGCCATGTCACAACTTTTGTGTATTCAAAACTCGCAGTAAAAACAATCAGCTTCCCACAGTGCAGCATTGGACATTCCCACTTTCACAACAGAGTGATAGAGTATTGTTGCCGAACGATATTGTGCTGATAATGTTTTAGCCAAGCTTTAAAATTAAAACTACTCTTAGTTGAAATCATTCCACTTCGCAGTTACTTAAGCATGTCCTGAAAGAAACGAACGCTGTCAACCTTCCGAATTATGGGTTCATCCAAAACTGACTGTCTTACAAGCGGGGCTCTTGGTAGGGAAAAAAACATACCCAGAAGAAAAAAAGTCCCTCGCATCATTAAACTTTTCCGCTGTGGTTCGAGCCTGGCTCGGGTCATATGTGGGAAAGCCAAGTTCTGCTTACGGATGGTCAGGTGGTTTTTCTCCGGGTTCTCCGGTTTTCGCCCACCTTCGATGAACGATCGGCTCGATATAAGTGAAATATTCTTGAAAGGGCCGTAAAACCCAAATAAAAAAAAAAATCATTAAACTTTTGCAGACAGCGACAGTCCCGATCAGCCTATAAACTCTTACAGCCTGAACAGGACTGTTGCTGGCTGTTTATAGACCGCAGTTGCAATAGTGGCGGCGTGTTTAATCAGTTCCCATATTTACAATATGCATCAGCAAACCTGATCTATAAATAGCTACTAGGATGTTGTTTACGACACTGTACCTGTACACATATTCTGATGAGTAAACTACCTTGTGTAGTGTATTTGAAAAGTCGCCGTTCTTGCAAGATTGTTGTTCCTAATAAGTGCACCTCCCTTTACAAATTTTTAGCGCTCGGGGCGCTAAATGTGGCGAATATGGTAAATATTAAAAGAAACAAACATAAGAATTCCCTACCTACCCTACCTATTTTCTTCTGACATGAAACCTGAAACATGCATATTTTTTTATATTTGGCCTTAGCTGCACATACCAATGAGATGACAGCTCAACAATTACAGATTTTTGTGGAATATTAAGAAAAATATTGATACTTTTAGGTTGAAAAAAGTGTCTTATCTGGTGCTATGTTTTATGTATGTTTTATGTATATGGTATCGGCCATTTAATTTTGCTGTGGCCCAGTTTGAGATGTTAAGACCTAAAAAAAAAAAAAATATAGCTGTGTTTCTTCTAACACAACCGAGCCTGTTTCAAACACCTGACTGCTATTTTTTTATCAGTTAAAATGCAAAATAAAAAAGTAAAGCTCTATCCTTAACAGTCATAAAATTACAGGCCTGATCCTGTTCTTTTCTGGAGGAAAAATAGAAAAATAAAAAAAAAATTCTGCTACCTACTGACCAAATTTTTGTTTCAGCATGTTAGTGGAAACACAGCTATTTTTTTACATCTAATTTATTGTGTTCAGAAAGTACTAAAATAGGTTAAACTCAAATCTTTCTTAAAATAAATTGAATATTTAAACAGATAGAAAAGACAGATAATCCCGAAATAATAGTGTTAAATCCCTAAACAATAACCAGAGCAATGTATGTTTTTAAGCTCTTTTGACACCATTCATTCTTCTGTCTGCAATAAGCCTATTGTTGCAAATTATACACAAATGATTGGTCTCAACTGTGATATCAATGATTAATGTACATATGTAAAAATCAATTGACAAATAAAAACAAGAGGACCATAATGGTCCTGTATTGCTCACCTGAGCAATCAGATTTGTATACTTACTACATGTATTGAAGTTTCAGCCAAGTTCACTGCACTAAGATTTTTGTATAAATTTTATAGCCCTGCCTCCCAGCAGCCATGTTTTTTTTTAATGCATCATCTTGAAAGATGGCCACAAAAGGATCATTTCCGCCCTCTAGCAGCCGTATAGATGTATAGGGAAAATAAGCCCCGCACCCAAGTTTTTTGACGAATCACAATTGCTTCAACAATCTTGGTAGAGGGTCAGCAAGGAAACATTTCTGCCAAGTTATATTGAAATTGGTGTAGTGGTTTCTGACAAGAAGGTTTTTAAATTTTCTATATAGATATACAGGGAAAATAAGCCCTACCCTCAGGTGGCCATGTTTTTTGATGAATCATGATGGCTTGAGCAATCTCTGTAGAAGGTTACAAAAGGAACATTCCTGCCATGTTAGATTGAAATCGGTCCAGTGGTTTCTGGCAAGAAGACTTTTAAAGTTTTCTATACAGATATATAGGGAAAATAAGCCCTGTCCCCTGGTGGCCAAGTTTTTTGATGAATCACAATTGCTAGAACAATCTCGGTAGAGGGTCAGCAAGGAAACATTTCTGCCAAGTTATATTGAAATTGTTCTAGTGGTTTCTGACAAGAAGGTTTTTAAATTTTCTATGTAGATATAAAGGGAAAATAAGCCCTGCCCCTTGGTGGCCATGTTTTTTGACGAATCATGATGGCTTGAACAATCTCAGTAGAAGGTTACAAAAGGAACATTCCTACCATGTTACATTGAAATCGGTCAAGTGGTTTCTGGCAAGAATTCTTTAAAGATATATAGGAAATATAAGCCCCACCCCCTGGTGGCCAAGTTTTTTAGATACTGCACAAAAACCACACAGGTTTTTTTTGGGCACGTTTTTTTCTCTGTAACAGAAACAGATGAAACAATTAAAATATATAAGGAATACTCTAAAATGGACTGAAAAAGAATGAAACAAATGAAACAGACCAATAGCAGTTCTCACTGATGGTCTGTTTCATTTGATTCATTTTTTACGAAACAGGATGAAACAGTTCAAACACCTTGGTCAGTGCTTGTTACGAAACAGGGTGTAACATAATGTAACAATGAAACAGATACTTTTCTTAGCCAAACATTTTTTTTTTATAAGCCCATTTCTGTTTCGTAACAAATGAAATGTATAAGACATAGAGGAAAATCTCTGAAACTGGATGTAACAGACCAAACAATTTGAAATATGCTCGTTACGAAACAGAGTGAAATGAAATGAAACGATGAAACATACATCTTTTTTTTTTTTATAAACCCATTTCTGTTTCGTAACAAATGAAACGAATAAGATATAGAGGAAAATCTCTGAAACAGGATGAAACAGACCAAAAGACTTGTTCAAAGCTTGTTATGAAATAGGGTGATACGAAATGTAACAATGATCTGTTTCATCCTGTTTCAGAGATTTTCCTCTATATCTTTTTCGGTTCATTTGTTACAAAACAGAAATGGGTTTATAAAGAAAAGTATCTGTTTCATTGTTACATTATGTTACACCCTGTTTTGTAACGAGCATATTTCAAACTGTTTGGTCTGTTACATCCTGTTTCAGAGTTTTTCCTCTATATCTTATTCGTTTCATTTGGTAAGAAACAGAAATGGGTTTATAAAAAAAAAGATGTATGTTTCATTGTTTCATTTCATTACATTCTGTTACGTAACAAGCATATTTCAAATTTTTTGGTCTGTTTCTTCCTGTTTCAGAGTTTTTCCTATATATCTTATTCGTTTCATTTGTTACAAAACAGAAATGGATTTATAAAAAAAAAAAGATGTATGTTTCATTGTTTCATTTCGTTTCACTCTGTTTTGTAACGAGCATATTTCAAATTGTTTGGTCTTATTTGTTTCATTTGTTACGAAACAGAAATGGGTTTATAAAAAAAAAGATGTATGTTTCATCGTTTCATTCTGTTTCACTCTGTTTCGTAATGAGCATATTTCAAATTGTTTGGTCTGTTACATCCGGTTTCAGAGATTTTCCTCTATATCTTATTCGTTTCATTTGTTACGAAACAGAAATGGGTTTATAAAAAAAAAAGATGTATGTTTCATCGTTTCATTTCGTTTCACTCTGTTTAGTAATGAGCATATTTCAAATTGTTTGGTCTGTTACATCCTGTTTCAGAGATTTTCCTCTATATCTTATTCATTTCATTTGTTATGAAACAGAAATTAGTTTAAAAAAAAAAAGCTGTATGTTTCATCGTTTCATTTCGTTTCACTCTGTTTCGTAACGAGCATATTTTAAATTTTTTGGTCTGTTTCATCCTGTTTCAGAGTTTCCCTATATATCTTATTCGTTTCATTTGTTACGAAACAGAAATGGATTTATAAAAAAAAAAAAGATGTATGTTTCATCGTTTCATTCTGTTTCACTCTGTTTCGTAACGAGCATATTTCAAATTGTTTGGTCTGTTTCATCCTGTTTCAGAGATTTTCCTCTATATCTTAATTGTTTCATTTGTTACGAAACAGAAATGGATTTATAAAAAAAAAAAAAAATGTATGTTTCATCGTTTCATTCTGTTTCACTCTGTTTCGTAACGAGCATATTTCAAATTGTTTGGTCTGTTTCATCCTGTTTCAGAGATTTTCCTCTATATCTTAATCGTTTCATTTGTTACGAAACAAAAATCGGTTTATAAAAAAAAGATGTATGTTTCATCGTTTCATTCCGTTTCACTCTGTTTCGTAACGAGCATATTTCAAATTATTTGGTCTGTTACATCCTGTTTCAGAGATTTTCCTCTATATCTTATTCGTTTCATTTGTTACGAAACAGAAATGGGTTTATTAAAAAAAAAAGATGTATGTTTCATCGTTTCATTTCGTTTCACTCTGTTTCGTAACGAGCATATTTCAAATTGTTTGGTCTGTTATATCCTGTTTCAGAGATTTTCCTCTATATTCTCTTCGTTTCATTTGTTAAGAAACAGAAATGGGTTTATAAAAAAAAGTATCTGTTTCATTGTTACATTACGTTACACCCTGTTTCGTAACAAGCACTGACCAAGGTGTTTGAACTGTTTCATCCTGTTTTGTAACAAATGAAACGAATGAAACAGACCATCAGTGAGAACTGCTATTGGTCTGTTTCATTTGTTTCATTCTTTTTCAGTCCATTTTAGAGTATTCCTTATATATTTTAATTGTTTCATCTGTTTCTGTTACGGAGAAAACAACGTGCCCAAAAAAAACCTGCGTGGTTTTTGTGCAGTATATGAAGTTTTTTGAAGAATCACAATTGCCTGAACTATCACGGTAGAGGATCACCAAGGAAACATTTCGACCAAGTTATATTGACATTGGTCAAGTGGTGTCTGACAAGAAGACTTTTAAAGTTTTCTACCAGTATATAGATGTATAGGGAAAATAAGCCCCCAGCCCTTGGTGGACATTTTTTTAGCTCACCTGAGCAAAAGCTCAGGGTGAGCTATTGTCATCACCCTCTGTCCGTTGTCATCCGTCGTTCATCCTCAACAATTAGTTTGTTAACACTCTAGAGGTCACAGTTTTGATCCAATCTTGATGAAACTTGGTCAGAATGTTTGCCTCTATGAAATCTAGGTCGAGTTCGATACTGGGTTACTTGGGATCAAAAACTAGGTCACCAGATCAAATCAAAAGAGAAACTTGTTAACACTCTAGAGGTCATAGTTTTGACTCAATCTTGATGAAACTTGCTCAGAATGTTTGCCTCTATTAAATCTAGGTCAAGTTCGAAACTGGATCACTTGGGTTCAAAAACTAGGTCACCGGGCCAAGACAGCAGAAAACCTTGTTAACACTCTAGCGATCACATTTTTTAAGCAATCGTCATGAATCTTGCTCAAAATGTTTGACTTGATGATTTCTAGGTTAAGTTCGACACTGGGTCACTTGGTGTCAAAAACTAGGTCACCTGGCCAAATCAGCAGAAAACCTTGTTAACACTCTAGGGGTCACATTTTTTTAAGCAATCTTCACGAATCTTGCTCAAAATGTTTTTCTTGATGATTTCTAGGTCAAGTTCTAAACTGGGGTCACGTGGGGTCAAAAACTAGGTCACCAGGCCAAATCAGCAGAAAACCTTGTTAACACTCTAGCGGTAACATTTTTGAAGCAATCATCATGAATCTTGCTCAAAATGTTTGTCTTTATGTGTTCTAGGATATGTTTGAAACTGGGTCACTGGGGGTCAAAAACTAGGTCACCGGGCTAAATCAGCAGAAAACTTTGTTAACACTATAGCAGCCCACACTGTTTGCCAGTATGCAAAAATAGGTTTGAAAAGTTTGCAAGAATATTCAGCAGACGACATCGGGGTGGTCGGGTGGTGCGAAGGTGTCGTGTATCTTATGTCACCGGGGCGTCCAACTGATATTGGCTTACAGTTGGGCAAGGCCTGCTATCCTTGTAGCAGGTTAGGGTAGAGGGGGAATGTTTTTATTTCTTCTGTTTCTTCACTTTCATTCCTGTTCCTCTTTCTTCCCTGTTCCTCTCTTTCATCTCTTCGACTATCTCTTCTATCACTCTTCTCCCTTTCTCTGGGAGACGACACAAAATGACCCACAAGGGTTGACGTGTCGTTAAACCCCAACACAATCAATCAATCAGCAGACGACATAAACAGATGACATTTTCAGATGCAGGTTTTCTTGGCGTTTTAAGGGTTAAAGGTTTGTTTTGGGAGATTGTTCCTGTTTGTTTGCTCTCTAAGGTACAAAAATGAGCAAGGGATTTGAATAGCAGAAAGTCACATATAAGTTCATATTTATTTAAGCTGATAACATGGCTGTTCTATTCAAATTTCTGTTTGATTTCTTTGTCCTGAAGGAGCCAATATTTACCCAAGTACTGTTTATCTTAGAGTTACAAACCCATCATACAATTAATGATGTCAGAAGGTCAAATATGACATATTTAATCTTCCCACAATAATAAGCTGTTCTGTATAGAAATATAGAATTATATCTTTTAAGTTGGCAAGAATAAAGAAATATCTGTTAGAAATTTTGTCGCCAGAATTTGTAATATAGATAGTTTGTTATGTGGAAGAGTGTTGATATGGACAAAAAGAAAGGGCTGAATATAAAGTAGGCTTCATCAGCATAGCTTCAGATTTCACATAGGGTCTTCTGTTGAAAGGGTATGACAATTTATTCAAATGGTTCCATGCCATTGAACAAGATGGCCTCCATGCCCATATATGGTAAAACATTTAAAATCCTCTTCTCCAGAACCAAGAATGCTTTAGGCCTGAATCTTGGTATATTGCATTGGGGACTCAAGGTCTACCAAGTTTGTTCAAGTGATGTCTGAAGTTAACCTTTGACCTTTTTACAGCTTTTTATGTTTATATGGGGAAAATGTTGAAAAGTCATTTTTAGTTCTCTTGGACAACGTCCAGGAAGAGCTATTGCACTATCCCTGGCATCGACGTCCACACATGTGTTAAAGTTTTTTTTAAGAGCTTTTATTTTCCAGACCATTTGATAGATTTGGTTCATATTTGGTATGATGATAAATATAATTCCAAAGTTTCATGCAGTAATACCCCAGCCCATTACCTTAAGGTCAAGGTCAAGTCATGGTCATGAACTTAAAAAAAATGTAATGTTAAAGTGTTTTAATAGCTCAATTTCCAAACTATAGGATGGATTATTTTCATATTTGGTTTGATGATAAATACAGTTCCAAAGTTTTACCCTGCCTATGCCTATGGCCTTAAAGTCACAGACTTAAAAATTTTAAATTCAAGTTTTTTAAGAGCTTATATTTTCCAAACCATATGACGGATTTTGTTCTTATTAGCTCACCTGAGCACACCTGAGCAGGAAGTGCTCATGGTGAGCTATTGTGGTCAGTCAATGTCCGTTGTCGGTCGTCCATTGTGCGTCCGTTGTCCGTCGTCAACAATTGCTTTAAAAGCCTACTCCTACACACTTGGGCCAATAGACTCGATACTTGGTAGGAAGCATCAGGGTGACTTGTAGATCAAAAATAGCTAAAATCATGCCAATCGGAAATCCAAGAAGGCCGCCATGGCCGCCATCTTAAAAATCTATTTTTTGCTTCTTCTCCTAAACCCAAAAGCCAATTGACTCCAAACATGGTAGGAAGCATTGGGGTGACTTAAAGATCAAAAATAGCTAAAATCGTTCCAATCAGAAATCCAAGATGGCTGCCATGACAGCCATCTTGAAAATCTATTTTTTGCTTCTTCTCCTGAACCGAAAGACCAATTGACTCCAAACTTGCTAGGAAGCATCGGGGTGATTTGTTTAAGCAATCATCATGAATTTTGCTCAAAATGTTTTTCTTGATGATTTCTAGGTCAAGTTTGAAACTGGGTCACCTGGGGTAAAAAACTAGGTCACCACAGTGGCCAAATCAGCGGAAAATCTTATCACTCATTTTTCAAGCAATCATCATGAATCTTGCTCAAAATATTTGTCTTGATGATTTTTAGGTCAAGTTCGAAACTGGGTTACTTGGGGTCAAAAATTAGGTCACTTGGCCAAATCAGCTAAAACCTTGTTAACATTATAGCGGTCATATTTTTGAAGCAGTCATCATGAATCTTGCTTAAAATGTTTTGTCTTGATGAGTTCTAGGTCAAGACTGAAACTGGGTCACTTGACAAAATGTTTGTCTTGATGATTTTTAGGTCAAGTTCGAAACTGGGTCACTTGGGGTAAAAAACTAGGTCACCGGGCCAAATCAGCGGAAAAGCTTTGTTAACACTCTATCGGTAACATTTTGTAAGCAGTCATCATGAATCTTGCTCAAAATGTTTGTCTTGATGATTTTTAGGTCAAGTTGGAAACTGGGTCACCTGGGGTCAAAAACTAGGTCACCTGGCCAAATCAGCGGAAAACCTTGTTAACACTCTAATGGTCACATTTTTCAAGCAATCATCATGAGTCTTGCTCAACATGTTTGTCTTGATGATTTCTAGGTCAGATTTGAAACTGGGTTACTTGGGATCAAAAACTAGGTCACCAGGCCAAATCAGCAGAAAACCTTGTTAACACTCTAGTGGTCACATTTTTGAAGCAATCATCATGAATCTTGCACAAAATGTTTGTCTTGATGAGTTCTAGGTCAAGTTTGAAACTGGGACACTTTGGGTGAAAAACTAGGTCACCAGGCCAAATCAGAAAATTTGTTAACACTCTAGTGGTCACATTTTTGAAGCAATCATCATGCTCAAAATGTTTGTCTTGATGATTTCTAGGTCATGTTCGAAACTGGGTCACATGGGATAAAAAACTAGGTCACCTGGCCAAATCAGCAGAAAACTATTAACACTCCAGAGGTCACATTTTTAAATAATCATCATAAATATTGCTCAAAATGTTTGTCTTGATGATTTCTAGGTCTAGTTTAAAACTGGCTCACTTGCTATCAGAAACTAGGTCACCTGGCCAAATCAAAGGAAAGCTTTGTTGATGCTCTAGAGGTCACATTTTTGAAGTGATCATCATGAATCTTGCACAAAACGTTTGTCTTGATGATTTCAAGGTGATGTATATTTTTCTATCCAGTGACTTTCTTAAGTTTTTCCATTTAGGGCAGTTTCTCAGTGATATTTGGTACATGTGAAGTGTTTGTGTTTCTGTCAGTTTCTCAGTAACTATTGCTCCTACAGCCAGTGATACTTAGTACATGCATACATCTTAGCATGGCCTCTTGAGTGCAGTCATCCATATTTGACCTTGACCTTTATTTCACAGTCCATTAGACATGCTACATTGTCTTACTTGTTAATATAATCATTTTGAATTTTGACCAGAATGTTTGCCTTGATCAGTTCTGGATCAGGTTCTCAAAGTGCTATGATGCTCATGTGAGCATTACAGAGCCATCATGGCTCTCTTGTTTGGTATGATGATAGATACAGGTCCAAAGTCTTATTAAGCAATGTCTCCTGCCTGTACTCCTGGCTAAGAACTTAGAAATTTTATATTAAAGTGTTTTAAGAGCTCATATTTTCTAAACGATATGATAGATTTGGTTCATATTTGGAATGATAATAGATACAGGTCCAAAGTTTTATTCGTCATCACCCCCACCCATGCTTATGACTTCAAGGTCAAGGTCATAGACTTAGAAATTTTATATCTGATCCCTGATAATGTCTAATTCATGACAACAAATGACAAAACTATAGCACAAGAAATCCTATCAAGAGCTAAAATGCCATAACATTTCCTCTTACTGTAATGATCCTAAGTATTAGGACAGATAGGCCTAAGCAAACAGTGCAGGTCCAGATCAGACTGGTCCTAAAGAGCACCCCTACACTCCCCAATTTCAGGCACGCTATGCTGTCTGTTGACAGCTCTTGTCTCAAAATGTATTAAAGACTAACTGCTGAAACTTACAATATATGATTAAAGTAGTAAAACTTTATAGTAATAATCAAAATTTTATTCCCAGGGGTTATCAGCCCTTGCCCCTGGGCTGTGTACATGTATAAAACTGAAATCTTTAAACGTCTTCTTTTCTGAAACCGCTTGAATAATTTGTCTGAAAATTTGTTCAAATGGTTCTGCACCATTGAACAAGATGCCTTCCATGCCCATATATAGTAAAACACTTAAAAATCTTCTCCAGAACTGAGAAAGCTTTGAGGCAGAATCTTGGTATACAATATTTTAGCCTTTGAGTCTACTTAGTTTGTTCAAATGATGATACAAGGATGACCTTTAACCTTTTTACGGTATGGTCAAATTTGTGTCCTAGTTGCTGTAGCAATACTGGAAGAAGTTGCATGCCATTTGCAGATAGGCAATAGCTGTTTTTATCAGGTGAGCGAATCGTGACACATGGGTCTCTTGGTTCCTAATATCTTGAAAACGCAGTGATGGATATTTATCAATTTCTGCAGACACATTGGCATCAGTGGGCCCCCTTCCAGATAGCTGGCTTGCTGCACGCATGGCAGATCTCACACCAGATCTCCAGTTATGTCTATCAGGAGGTTTGATAGCTGAGAGCTTCCACTCTCTGCAATGCCTCTCTGTCAGCTGCTTCCATGTCATCTTGGGCCTCCCAGGCCCACGCTTTCCATCAACCTGTATGTCAGAAGCTGTTTTGACTTCTCCATTGGAGCATTCCACATGTCCACACCATTGGAGTCTTCTCTCCTTCAGAATGAGGTCCAGATCCTCAATGCCAAGCTGCACAAGTAGCTCATTTAACCTGGTGGTGACAATAGTACAATCAGTACATAGAATTTACCAAACTTACACAGGTTTACCAATGGGATGGGGAAAGATGTGGTTCCATTTTGGTCACTATGACCTTATTTTCAAGGCTGAAGAATAAAGTGCACAAACTATTTCTCAATTTTCATTCAGTTGTTGTCAAATTTATGCAATAATAGCAATCAAACATGAGTTTGTCGTTCATTAACGTGTGGAAGGTCGATCTGGGGAAGTTGAAAACACTGGGCTTCGTCCTTGGTTTATGATCCATATAATGAAGAGTACCAACTGTCCATATGAAAATCACACCAGGTGGGTTGTGGTCATGTAGATTCTAGTTTAATAGCATTTGAAAGCCCCAGTCAGTTGCCTTGAAACAAAAATGCTAGAACCAAATGGAAAACAAAGGATAGCAGAAAATGAATTTTCAGTAATATCGTTTTTGTCTATAACTTGATGTTCTGATTCAAGTAAGGCAATTGTCAGTTACTAGCCAAACAACATGCATATATTACTGGTTAATGGCTTAGGATGCCTGCCCAGGAATTGTGTGGTTAGGTTAAATGAATGTGTGGGGGAGGGGGTGATGAATGTGTGGGAGAAGGGGGATATAATAAGCATTGCTTATTGACACTTTTTTATACCCCGCCACACAATAGATGCGAGGTATTATGGTTTCACATTGGACGTCTGTGTGTCTGTCTGTCCATCCATCAGTTGTACATCTGTCCATCCGTTTTTCATTTCTGGATGATAACTTGAGTAAACAGCAATGGATTTTCACCAAACTTGGTATGTGCACTGATATTGTAGAGATCTGGTTTGGGATTGCTAATGGGCAAATTTCGTCAAATTTTCACATAGTTATCTGCCCGCGACGGATAGGGGGGTATTATAGTTTAAGGTTTTTATTCATCTATTCTGAAGGTAGATGAAAAAACTTAATAGGTTATGTCATGATAACATTCAGATATATGAATAATTAGGTTTCATGTGATATCAGTTGTATATGTTAGCATTAAATACTGCAGGGTTGTGTTTTGTTGTTTTACAGAAATGAATTAGACACATATGAAAAAGACCTGAATTCTCCAAAGACTGTTATAGCAGTTGTTGGTGAGACTGGGGAAGGTAAATCTAGTCTTGTGAATGCACTTTTGGATCCACAGAGTGTTCTGCCAACATCAGGGTCACGGGCATGCACAGCAGTTGTAGTGGAGGTAGAGAATGCAAGTGGTGAGCAGTTTGAAGCAGATATAGAGTTTCTGACTGAAGAGGTATTTATAGATGTTTTTATTTCTGTTTTGGAGGAAAAACTTTATTATGATACTTTATTAACCTTTAAAATGCCAAGAAAACCTGCATCTGAAAATGTCGTCTGTTTATGTCATCTGTTGAATATTCTTGCAAACTTTTCAAACCTATTTTTGCATACAGGCAAACAGTGTGGACCCTGATCAGACTGCTCCTAAAGGAGCAGTCTGATCTGGGTCCACACTGTTTGCAAAAATGACTTTTAAAATCACAAGCAGATGACAAAGCAGACGACATTCGTTGTGATTGGCAGTTTAAGGGTTAAGATTACTTTATATAGTGCTTAAGGTGTATGGATACACATGGTAAATTTTCTGCCATTTCTCAAAAGGCACACAACTTTTGTGACTTCTGGGCCCAGTTGTTCAAAGCTAACGATGTCGTTAGTTAACGATTCGTTAAAATTTACATCAAGTGATACGCAAATATGTTGAAATTTTTTGCTGAAAAAATGTGAGTAGCTACTGCAAAAGCTACTCACATTTTTTCAGCAAAAAATATCAGAATAATGTATATTGAATCTGCTAAAACAGTTAACGAAATGACCCTTAACGAGCTCGTTAAGCTAACGACGCTTTGAACAACTGGGCCCAGATTGCTTTCTTTTACACAGATCCCCTTCTGAAAAACAGTCTTTTCTAAAAGGAAAAAAAATTGCTCCCCTTTTAGAATAGACACCTTTTCAGAAGGGAGCAAAATCAAGTTTGACAGAGTTTGAAAGTGTGTCACTTCCCCTTCAAAGATTAGATACTATAGACTTCATAAATATCTTGGTTGTCTGTCTTGGTTTGTTTGCATTGGTGTCATAGGCTATATTTTATGATTGTGGCACTTCCTGAATATCTTCTATACTACTTTTCTGTGCCATACATAAAGAAATGAACATGCTGTTTTTGTACCCACCCATACAATAGTATTATGATATACCCTCCGGAGTCTGTCAGTCCGTCTGTCCATCCATTGGTCAGTCCACATTCGTTTTTGGATAACTCCTCCTACAGTTTTCTTAGGACCCCACCTCCCTCCCCGAGTAGCTCAGTTACATTGTTTTATCCTTGAAAGAAACTGACACGTGATCAAAAGAGCGGGAAGAGTGACATGATCAAAAGAGCAGGAAGAGTGGTGTCACACAGGTAACTGCTCAAAGGGACCTTCTGGATTAAGACTCTTTAAGATGACTGAACTGATGGTTTTTTTTCTGTGGCAGGTTTGAAATACAGAATAGAATAGCACATTATCTATAGATTAAGTTTTGCTAGTTAACATATGTTTTACTTTTGAAAACTTCATTTTTCACTTCTCCTGAATCAAAGACCAATTGACTTGAAACTTGGTAGGAAGCATCGGGATGATTTGTAGAACAGCTAAAATCTTTTGTCAGAAATCCAAGATGGCCGCTATAGTGGCCGTCTTGAAAATCTATTTGCTTCTTCACCTGAACTGAAAGACAGATTGACTTGAAACTTGGTAGGAAGCATCAAGGTGACTTGTAGATAAAAAATAGCTAAAATTGTTCAGATCCAAACTCCAAGATGACCACCATGGCTGCCATCTTGGAAGTCTGTTTTGAATTTCTTTTGAGCCAAAAGCTAATTGACTTGAAACTTTCTAGGAAATATCAGGGCCACTTGTAGATAAAAAATAGCTAAAATTGTGCCGATCCAAAATCCAAATTGGCCGCCATGGCCATCATCTTGAAACTCTATTTTGAACTTGTTCTCTTGAACCAAAAGGCCAACTGACTTGAAACTTGGTATCAGGGCAACTTGTAGATCAGAAATAGCGAAAACCATTCTGATTGGAAATCTAAAATGGCCACTATGGTGGCCATCTTGAAAATCTATTTTGAATTTCTTCTCCTGAACCCATAGGCCAGTTGACTCAAAACTTGCTAGGAAATATCAGGCAACTTGTAGATCAAAAACAGCTTGTTCCTATCAGAAATCCACCATGGCCATCATTTTGAAAATCTATTTTGAATTTCTTCTCCTGAACCGAAATGCCAGTTGGCAAGAAACTTGGTAGACTGTCTCAGGGCAGCTTGTTAATCGAAAATTGCTAGAATTGTTCAGATTAGAAATCCAAGATGGCCGCCACCTCTGCAATCTTGAAAACCTATTTTGAACTACTTCTACACAACCTAAAGATGAATTGACTTGAAACTTGGTAGGAAATATCAGGGCAACTTGTAGGTAAAAAATAACGAACATTGTTCTGATGCAGAATCCAAAATGGCTGCCATGGCCAGCATCTTGAAAATCAGTTTGAGCATCTTCTTCTGAACCAAAAGGCCAATTGACTCGAAACTTAATAGGAAGTATTGCTGCGACTTGTAGATAAAAAATTGCTCAAATTGTTCTGATCCGAAATCCAAGAGGGCCACCATTTGAAAATCTATTTTGAACTTTTCCTGAATGGAAATGCTAGTTATCTCGAAATATGGAGGTCCCCATCTTAGAAATATATTTTGAACTCTTCTCCTGAATAGAATTGCCAATTGACTGAAAACTTGGTAGGAGTTATTGGGGTAACTTGTAGATAAAAAATATTTTAATTGTGTCAGTAGGAAATCCAAGATGGCTGCCATGGATACTATCTTGAAAATATATTTTGTAATTCTTCTCCTTAACCGAAAGGCCAATTGATTTTAAACCTTCATTTGAAGTCCCAAGGTGACTGTCAGATTAAAAATAGTTAAAATAGTACAGATTTGGAATCCAAGATGGTGGCCATGGTGGCCATTTTGAAAATCTATTTTGAACTTCTTCTCCTGAACCAAAGTTGACTCGAAATTTGGTAGAAAGTATTTGGGTGACTTGTAGATCAAAAATAGCTGAAATGGTTTCTATTAAAAATCGATGTTGGCTGCCATGGCCGCCATCCTGAAAATCTATTTTGAACTTCTACTCGGAAACCGAAAATCCAGTTGACTGGAAACTTCATTAAAGGGATTGTGGTGACTTGTAGATCAAAATTAGTTAGAATTGTTCAGATTGGAAATCCAAGATGGCCTCCACAGTCTTGAAAATCTATTTTGACCTTCTCTTTCTGAACCGAAAGGCTAATTAACTTAAAGGTTAATCTTCCTCTTGGTGTCTGAGAAGGGCTGCAGCTTGTGATTGAGGCATTCCCTGGACTTTCCTCTTACCTTTTTTTATCCCCTGACCGATAGGTTCGTGGGATATAATGGTCAGCATGGCGTCCGTCTGTCTGTCCGTCAGTAGACACATCCTTGTGCACTCCATAACTTCGATACCCTTGGACACATTTTGATAATATTTGGTAGCAATGTAGAGGAGGACCAGTAGGCATGTCACATGCAAGAGAGACAACTCTCACTGTCTCCGTTATGTAGTTATCTCCCCTGAAGCCGAAATCTTGTGCAGGCCATAACTCCCATACTGTTAGAGATAATATGATAATATTTGGTAGGGATGAAGAGGAGGACCAGTAGGCATATCCCATGCAAGGGAGACAACTCTCACTTTATTTGTTATGTAGTTATCTCCCCTGAAGCAGACATATTGTAGCCTCATCCTTGTGCGCTCCATAACTTTGATACCCTTAGACATTATTTGATAATATTTGGTAGGAATGAAGAGGAGGACCAGTAGGTGTGTCCCATGCAAGAGAGACAACTTTCACTGTCTTGCTTATATAGTTATCTCCCCTGAAGCCAAAATCTTGTGCAGGTCACAACTCCCATAGCCGGCCTCGGTGGCTCAGTTGGATGCGCCGTCCGACTGGAGACCAGGAGGTCGCGGGTTCAACCCCCGCCGAGATCGCCAACATTCTTTCGTGGAGATTGATCATGAAATATTTTCTACGGTCATTCTCTCCCTTCCGCTGATTCAAGAAGGGCAGTTGTCAGTTTCTGGCGAAAGAATGTGCACAATACTGGTTAACCGCTTAGAGGACTAAGCCTGCCCAGTAAACATGTGGTTAGGTAAACTGACCACGCTGGACATGACCCCACTGGGTTGACTGGGCCGTAAAACATCAACACAACTCCCATACTGTTTGAGATAATTTCATAATATTTGGTAGGGATGAAGAGGAGAACCAGTAGGCGTGTTGAGTGTAAAAGAGACAACTTTCACTATTTGTTGTGTAGTTATCTCCCCTGAAGCAGAAATCTTGTGCAGGCCATAACTTTGATACCCTAAGACATATTTTGATAATGTATGGTAGAAATGAAGAGGACCAGTAGGTATGTAACATGCAAGAGTGACAACTCTGTCTTTGTTATATAGTTATCTCCCCTGAATCCAAAATCTTGTGCAGGCCATAACTCCCATACTGTTTCAGATAATTTGATAATATTTGGTAGAGATGAAGATGAAGAGGAGGACCAGTAGGCGTGTCACTTGCAAGAGAGACAACTCTCACTTGCTTCGTTATGTAGTTGTCTCCCCTGAAGCAGAAATCTTACGCAGGCCATAGCTCCCATACTGTTTGAGATAATATGATAATATTTGGTAGAGGTTAAGAGGAGGATGAGTAGGCATGTCACATGTAAGAGAGACAACTCTCACTTTCTTCTTTGTTATGTAGTTATCTCCCCTGAAGCCAAAATCTTGTGCACTCCATAACTTTGATACCCTTAGACATATGTTTTGATTGTGTTTTTGTAGAAATGAAGAGGAGTACCAGTAGGCATGTCACATGCAAGAGAGATAACTCTCACTTTCTATTTTATGTAATTACATGCCCTGAAGCCAAAATCTTCTGCGCTCCATAACTTTGATACTCTTAGACATTTTGATAACGTTTGGTAGAAATGAAGAGGAAGCATGTACCATGCAAGAGAGACAACTCTCAATTTCTTCCTGATGTAGTTATCTCCTCTGAAGCCGAAATCTAGTGCAGGCCATAACTCGCATACTGTTTGAGACAATATGATAATATTGGTAGAGATGAGGACCAGTAGGTGTGTCGCATGCAAGAGAGACAACTCTCACTTTCTTCTTTATTTTGTAGTTATCTCCCTTGAAGCCAAAATCTTGCGTTCCATAGATAGTATGAAATGTGACCAAAATAATAAGTGAAAACAAAATAGGTGTACTGTTGATTTTTTGATACCCTTAGACATGTTTTGATAATAATTGGTAGAGGCATTGGTATCGAACAGTAGGTGTGTCACATGCAAGAGAGACAACCTCTGCTGTGGCTGTTTTCTAGTTACCTCCCCTGAATGAATTACTAAGCTAAATCCTTGAGTATGTAGTTTGAAATGTTTTGATAATATTTGGTAGAGGCATAGATAAGGACTAGTAGGCATGAGTACTCTCACTTTCTCTATTATTATCTCCACTGATGTCAAAACCTTGTGCAGGCCATCACTCCCACACTGTTTGAGATAACTTGATAATTTTTGGTGAGACATATATCAGGTCAAGAAGGTGTGTAGCATGCAAGAAGGACAACTTTTACTCTGTTGATTTTTTACCCCAATAAACATACAGCAAGTTCCTTTACCTTTACAAGGTATTTAGTTTTGCTATTATTTCTGAATATATACACTCACAAAATCAAAGTATTTGCAAATATTGTGTATCCTGTACAAATTATCACATCAGAAGTAATTATTAGATGATTTTGACAAAAAAAACAAAACAAAAAAAAAACCAAATAAAAGAACACGCAAAAATAAAATCATTCACAGTACACCTATTTTGTTTTCACTTATTATTTTGGTCACATTTCATACTATCTTTGCATGTTTTTATTTTGCTCTTGTTCAATATATACATGATATCGACTGACATACACTAAATTTAGAAATGGTGGTTTGGTCGGGGGATTTTTGCCATCTCCTCTGATGGCTATTTTTAGCTCACCTGAGCAAAAGCTCAGGGTGAGCTATTGTCATCACCCTATGTCCGTTGTCCGTCGTCCGTAGTTCGTCGTCAACAATTAGTTTGTTAACACTCTAGAGGTCACAGTTTTGACCCAATCTTGATAAAACTTGGTCAGAATGTTTGCCTCTATGAAATCTAGGTCAAGTTTGATACTGGGTCAAGTGGGGTCAAAAACTAGGTCACCAGGTCAAATCAAAGGAAAAACTTAACACTCCAGAGGTCATAGTTTTGACCCAGTCGATGAAACTTGCTCAAAATGTTTGCCTCTATTAAATCTAGGTCAAGTTTGAAGCTGGGTCACTTGGGGTCAGAAACTAGGTCACCGGGCCAGATCAGCAGAAAACCTTGTTAACACTCTAGCGGTCACATTTTTGAAGCAATCATCATGAATCTTGCTCAATATGTTTGTCTTGATGATTTCTAGGTCAAGTTCTAAACAGGGTCACTTAGGGTCAAAAACTAGGTTACCTGGCCAAATCAGCAGAAAACCTTGTTAACACTCTAGCGGTCACATTTTTCAAGCAATCATCATGAATCTTGCTCAAAATGTTTGTCTTGATGATTTCTAGGTCAAGTTCGAAACTGGGTCACTTGGAGTCAAAAACTAGGTCACCGGGCCAAATCAGCAGAAAACCTTGTTAACACTCTAGCGGTTACATTTTTCAAGCAATCATCATGAATTTTGCTCAAAATGTTTGTCTTGTGATTTTCTAAGTCAAGTTCGAAACTGAGTCACTTGGAGTCAAAAACTAGGTCACCGGGCCAAATCAGCAGAAAACTTTGTTAACACTCTAGAGGTCACATTTTTGAAGCAATCATCATGAATCTTGCTCAAAATGTTTGTCTTGATGATATCTAAGTCAAGTTTGAAACTGGGTTACATGGTATCAAAAACTAGGTCACCAGGCCAAACCAGCAGAAAACCTTGTTAACACTCTAGCGGTCACATTTTTGAAGCAATAATCATGAATCTTGCTCAAAATATTTGTCTTGATGAGTTCTAGGATTTGTTTGAAACTGGGTCACGTGGGGGTCAAAAACTAGGTCACCGGGCCAAATCAGCAGAAAACCTTGTTAACACTCCAGCGGTCACATTTTTGAAACAATCATCATGAATCTGGCTCAAAATGTTTGTCTTGATGATTTCTAGGTCAAGTTTGAAACTGGAACACCTGGGGTCAAAAACTAGGTCACCTGGCCAAATCAGCGTAAAATCTTGTTATCACTCTAGCGGTCACATTTTTCAAGCAATCATCATGAATCTTGCTCAAAATGTTTACCTTGATGGTCAAGTTCGAAACTGGGTCACTTGGAGTCAAAAACTAGGTCACTGGGCCAAATCAGCAGAAAACTTTGTTACCACTCTAGTGGTCACATTTTTTAAGCAATCATCATGAATCTTGCTCAAAATGTTTGTCTTGATGATTTTAGGTCAGATTCAAAACTGGGTCACCTGGGGTCAAAAACTAGGTCACCTGGCCAGATCAGCAGAAAACATTGTTAACACTCTAGTGGTCACATTTTTCAAGCAATCATCATGAATCTTGCTCAACATGTTTGTCTTGATGATTTCTAGGTCAAGTTTGAAACTGGGTCACTTGGGGTCAAAAACTAGGTCACCTGGCAAAATCAGAAGAAAACCTTGTTAACACTCTAGCGGTCACATTTTTGAAGCAATCATCATGAATCTTGCTCAAAATGTTTGTCTTGATGATTTCTAGGTCGAGTTTGAAACTGGGTCACATGGGGTCAAAAACTATGTGACCTGGCCAAATCAGCAGAAAACTGTTAACACTCCAGAGGTCACATTTTTGAAATAATCATCATAAATATTGCTCAAAATGTTTGTCTTGATGATTTCTAGGTCTAGTTTAAAACTGGATCACTTGATATCAAAAATTAGTTCACCTGGCCAAATCAAAGGAAAACCTTGTTGATGCTCTAGAGGTCACATTTTTTAAGTGATCATCATGAATCTTGCTCAAAATGTTTGTCTTGATGATTTCAAGGTGATGTATAGTTTTCTGTCCAGTGACTCTCTTAAGTTTTTCCATTTAGGTCAGTTTCTCAGTAATTATTGGTCCTACAGAGTGATATTTGGTACTTGTGAAGTGTTTGTGTTTAGGTCAGTTTCTCAGTAACTATTGCTCCTACAGCCAGTGATACTTAGTACATGCATACATCTTAGCATGGCCTCTTGAGTGCAGTCATCCATATTTGACCTTGACCTTTATTTCACAGTCCATTAGACATGCTACATTGTCTTACTTGTTAATATAATCATTTTGAACTTTGATCAGAATGTTTGCCTTGATCAGTTCTAGATCAGGCTCTCAAAGTGCTATGTTGCTCCGATGAGCGTTACAGGGCCATCATGGCCCTCTTGTTTAACACTTGATAGGAAGTATCAGGGTGACCTGTAGATAAAAAAATAGCTAAAAAGTGTTCTGATGGGGACTCCACGACGTTTTTAGACAAGCTGGTCCATGTTAGCAATTTTTGGCCCTAAGGGCCTCTGGTTTATCAAGCTTCCATGTGTGAAAGTAAGAGTAAAATAACTCGAAAGACAATTATGATCTGATCTGGGTCTGCACTGTTTGCCAATGTCCCAGCATTTAGCCCAGACCAGGTTTTACACAGTATTCTGACGTCACAGCGACAAGAATAGCATGGCTATTAATAACAGTTATCAGCAGAGGTGAGTTCAACAACCTGGATTCTTGTTAGCACTCACTTTATAGATACCAATTTATGTATAAAATATGTCAGGCTGGATACCAGTTGATTGAGCGCCTACAAGCACTGGCGTTGTTGAACTCGCCACTGGATTTTGTACAAATGCTATTTGCATGTATTAACTTTTTTGGTTGGCGATAGTCACATGGAAAACAGTAACATAACTCAGATTCTTTATTAACTTTGGGTTGGTTAATAACAATTGACCTAAAAAGCTGCTCAGGAAATTTGCCTCAGGAAGGCTGTAGTCTGTGATTATGGCCTTTTTATATCTACCCTTGTCCTGTTGACCCCGGATATACCCTGCCTTGCAAACAGTGTAGAGCCAATCTGAAGAAGCCAACTGATCTTGATCTGTGCAACTGTTTGCCATTAATGGCAAACAGTGCAGATCAAGATCAGTTGGCTTCTTCAGATCTGGATCTACACTGTTTGCAAAGGCAGGGTATATCCGGGGTCAACAGGACAAGGGCTGATACATGTATAAAGATAACCATACTGATCTTACATCTTATCCTTTAAGTATATCCTCCTCTGATTTTTTTTATCTACCCATTAGGAATGGTTTGAGGAGATTGATCATTTACTCAGTGATCTCACAGATGGAGATGGGAATATCAGGAAAACAACTCCAAAAGCCAATACTGACACCTATGTCTCGTTCTTAAAGGTTAAAGCTGTTTATGGCAAAATAGACAATAAAAACATTCTGTCACAGATAACAGATGTTACACAGTATCTTGGCAAAACAGAATCAGTTAGTTGTTCTAATGTAAGTATATAAAAAAAATATAAGTATAGATACGCAGGAAATGACACTTTCATGAAGCACAGCCCCCCATCCCCCACAATGCACACACACACACACACACACACACACACACACACACACAAGGCACCAAAGGAAGGAGAGATGAGGAACAAATAAGGACAACACAGACACCACAAACAGTAGAGTAAAGATGCCCGATCGGGAATCAATAACCTTTAGTGACCTTTGTAATTTGAATGGTAGATATTACTATGATTAATAACTTGATACCCGATCAGGCATCGTTTGACCGTTTTTCTAGTACCCTCAGATAACGAAAAAAAATGTATCACAGTTTTTGATGAATCTCCACCAAATTTTTGGAGCTTAAAGGTTGATAATTTTATCTAAATTTTGAATGTTCAGAATTTTTTCAAGTGCCTAGAAAAAAAATTATTCAGGTTTGAAATCAGTATTTTTTTATGCGCATCAGTTTATCCTGTTCGGGAACACATGACATTTGTGATGCCCAATTGGGAAACAATTCTTCCCGTTTGGGAATGTCTGATGTTTTTACCTGATATGGACAAAAACAAAAATACAAATGCATACAGTCATTAAATTATTAAATGAATGACTAGCTGCAAGTTAATGAGGTTGAAAACATTTTTTAAACACTTTAGACGGAAAAATGTCTAATTTGCAAATGCAAGATTGATAAATTTTACATGTTCTAATAGCATGTTCTATGAAAGATTGCAAATATTAAGTATTTTAAATAAAAGCATGTCATTAAAAGGCAGAAAAGGTTGTGGATTGATGTTCAACGTATTTTGCCAAAACAACAGCATTTTTCAAACTTTGTTGAGATATGGCATTTTTAGCTCACCTGAGCTATGCTCAGGATGAGCTATTGTGATCACTTTTCGTCCGTGCATCCGTCCTTTAACATTTTCAAACAACTTCTTCTCTGAAGCCACTGAGCCAATTTTGCTCAAATTTCATATGGAGCCTCCTTAGGGTGGGGGAACGAAAGATTGCTTAAATGGTTGCGGTCCGTTGACCAAGATGGCCGCCATGACCATATATGGTAAAAACCTTAAAAAATCTTCTTCTCCAGAACCGAGGATGCCTTTGGGCTGAATAGTTGCACGAATCATTGGGGCGGTAGGTCTACCAAAGTTGCTAAAAGAATTGTCGTACGTTGACGTTTGACCTTTTTACGGCAAGGTCAAGTTCGCTTCCCTATGCATTTGTATGAGCCCCATACATTTGAATGGGAAAATTGTTGAGAATTTCAAACGAAATTTTGCTCAAATTTCATGTGGAGCCACCTTAGGGTGGGGAAACAAAAGATTGCTAAAATTGTCGCGGTCCATTGACCAAGATGGCCGCCATGCCAATATATGATAAAAACCTTCAAAAATTTTCTTCTCCAGAACCAAGAATGCCTTGGGGCTGAATCTTTGCACAAATTATTGGGGACGAGAGGTCTACCAAACTTGCTAAAAGAAGTTGTACGTTGACATTTGACATTTTTACAGCAAGGTCAAGTTTGCTTCCCTATGCATTTGTATGGGCCCCATACATTTGAATGGGAAAATTGTTGAAAATTTCACAGGACTTCTCCTCTGAAGCCACTGAGCCAAATTTGCTCAGATTTCATATTGAGCCTTCTTAGGTTAGGGGAACGAAAGATTGCTAACTTGGTGGTGGTTCATTGACCAAGATGGCCACCATATATGGTAAAACCCTTTAAAAATCTTCTTCTCCAGAACCGAGGATGCCTTGGGGCTGAATCTATGCACAAATCATTGGGGACAAGAGATCTACCAAAGTTGCTAAAAAGATTGTGTACGTTGACATTTGACCTTTTTATGGCAAGGTCAAGTTTGCTTCCCTATGCATTTGTATGAGCCCCATAACAGTTGTATGGGAAAATTGTTGAGAATTTCAGATGACTTCTACTCTGAAGCCACTGAGCCAAATTTGCTCAAATTTTATGTGGAGCCTCTGTAGGTCAGGGGAATGAAAGATTTCTGAAATGGTAGCAGCCGGCTGACCAAGATGGCCGTCATGCCTATATATGGTATAAAACATTAAAAATCTTCTTCTCAAGTATCCAGGATGCCATGGGACTGAATCTTTGCACAAATTATAGGGGATGGGAGATCTGCCAAAGTTGCTAAAAGAATTGTGGTGTGTTGATGTTTGACCTTTGTATGGCAAGGTCATGTTTGGTTCCCTGTGCATTTATATGAGCCTCATACATTTGTATGGGAAAATTGTTGGGAATTTCAAATGACTTCTCCTCTGAAGCCACTGAGCATATTATACTCAAATTTTATATGGCGCCTCCTTAGGTTGGGGGCAATTAAAAATTGCTAAGATGGTTGTGGTCCATTGACCAAGATGGCTGCCATGCCCATATATGGTAAAAAACCTTTAAAATTCTTTTTCTCCAGAGCCTTCGGGCTTAATCTGTGCACTGATCATCTGGGACAGACGGTCTTCCAAAACTGCTAAAATGATGATCCTACTTTGACCTTTTTACGAGAAGGTCAAATTTGCTTCCTCATGCATTTGTATGGGCCATATACATTAATATTGGAAAAATGTTAAGAATTCATATTTTGGACATCTCTTCTAAAGACTATAATCCATTTGGGCTGAAACTTGTTGAGGAGCATTGGGGCACCTAAGAAACACAAAATACAATGTAGCTAAAACTGAGCCGATTGAAATCCAAGATGGCTGCCACAGCATGCCCCAACCCCTTCACTTCATAAATGGCCATATATCTGAGAAACCATTCAGATCCCCACCCTAAACCATATACATTGTTGTTCCTTATGATAAGATGCATTCACTGACATAGACAGAGTTCCCCGGTGATTTGCCCCGCCCTCTTTCAGTTCAAAAAAGACCATATATCTCAGAAACCGTTCAGATTCACACCACTAAACCGTATATATTGTTTTTCCTTATGATAAGACGTATCCAATCAATGACCATAAAAAAAAAAAAGATTCATCATGAAATATTTTCTACGGGCATTCTCTCCCTTCTACTGATTCAAGAAGGGCAGTTGTCAGTTTCTGGCAAAAGAATGTGCACAGTACTGGTTAACCGCTTAGAGGACTAAGCCTGCCCAGTAAATGTGTGGTTAGGTAAACTGACCATGCTCGACATGACCCCATTGGGTTGACTGGGCTGTTAAATCTCAACACAAACAAAAGACGCATCCAGTGACACAGACCAGGGGTCCCTTAGGGTATGCCTCACCCCGTCATTTCATAAAAGGCCTCCTATCTCAGAAGCCGTTCAGATCACAACCCCTAAACCATATATACCCTTGCTTCTTATGGTAAGAAGCATTCAGTGACATAGACTGGAGGGTCCCCCAGGGTTATGCCCCACCCCCCTCAGTCATAAAAGACATAATATCTCAGAAACTGCTCAGATCGTCACCCCTAAACCATATATACTCTTGCTACTTATGATAAGACACACCCCTAAACCATGTATATTGCTCTTTATAAGACACATTCAATGACATAGACCGGGGATCCTCCAGGGGTATGCCTCAACCCCCTCCAAGTCATAAAAGGCCTAATATCTCAAAAACCATTGGGATCCCCACCCCTAAACCATATACATGTATATTGTTATTATAGTCCCGCTTTGAAAAAGTGGGGTTTTACTGTCCAGCCATGATTCCATGACTTTGTGATTCCATCATTCTGTTATTCCGTGACTGCAAAATTAAACTGCATTTTGCTTAATATCTTAAATGTTTGTGGTCCTACTTCAATGAAACTTATACCACACTTGGTCCCTAAGGTAAGGAAGGTGTAATAGCAGAATAGTCACCAAGGGCCTATAACTCTTTGGAGTTATGTCCCTTGGTAGGTTATCAAATTTTGCCATTCTTGAAAATTTTTGTAACAGATTTCTCAGGAACTATGAAAGCTAGAAAGCTCAAAAGTTTGTATAAACACGGATAATGACTTGATGTATTGTGTTTACCGGAGTAGGGGTCAAGGGTTCATAACTCTTGGAGTTATGTCCCTTGATAGGTTTTCAAAATTTAAGATGCATTTTGCTTAATAACTTTTACGTTTGTTCTCCTGCTTCAGTGAACTTTATACCACACTTGGTCCCTAAGATAAGGAAGGTGTAATAGCAGAATAGTAGCCAAGGGCCCATAACTCTTGCAGTTATGCCCCTTAGTAGGTTTTCAAATTTTGCCATTGTTGAAAATTTTTGTAAGAGATTTCTCAGGAACTATGAAAGCTAGAAAGCTGAAAGTTCATATAAACATGGACAATGACTGGATGTATTGTGTATACCTGAATAGGGGTCAAGGGTCCATAACTCTTTGTGTTATGTCCCTTGATAGGTGTTCAAATTTTGCCATTCTTGAAAGTGTTTGTATCAGATTTCTCAGGAAATATGAAAGCTAGAAAGCTGAAAGTTTGTATAAATATAGACAATGACTTGCTGTATTGAGTATACCTGAATGGGGGCAAAGGGTTCATAACTCTTGGAGTTATGTCCCTTGGTAGGTTTTCAAAAAAATAAAATATACATTTTGTTCTATAACTTTTATCTCTGTGGTCCTACCTTGATGAAACTTAGACCACACTTTAAAGTAAGGAAGGTGTAATGGTGGAACAGTGGCCAAGGGCCTATAACTCATGGAGTTGTGTCATATTACCATGTCCTACAGTGATGTACCTGGTAAGCATGAATTCAAAATATTTCAACACTATGGGTCTTTCTCCTCTAAAAATGCTGCAGCAGGCTGTAGTCAGATCCTGTGACAGCTCTAGTTCCATATGATAAGACGCGTCCATTGACATAGAAGAGGGGTCTCTCGGGGGTATGCCCTACCCCCTTCAGTTTATAAAAGATTTAATAATTCAGAAGCAGTTCAGATACCCACCCATAAACCATATATATTATTGTTCATTATGATAAGACTAAACCAGAGACACTGACTGAGGTTCCCCAGTGGGATGCCTCATTCCCTTCACTTCATAAAAGGCCTAATATCTCAGAAACTGTTCAGAGCCCCACCCCTAAACCATATATATTGTTGTTCCTTATGATAAGACCCATCCAGTGACACTGACTGGGGGTTCTCCAGGGGGCTACCCCAAACCCCTTCATTTCATAAAAGGCCAAATATTCTAGAAAACATTCAGATCCCCACCCCTAAACCATATATATTCTTGTTCCCTATGATAAGGGGCATCCAGTGATACTGACTAGGTCCCCAGGGGATATGCCCCACTCAGAAACCATTGAGAACCCCACCCCTAAACCATAAATATATTATTGTTCATTATGATAAGATGCATTCATTGACACTGACCATGTGGGATTATGCCCTGCCCCTCCAGTTCACATAAGGCTTAATAACTCAGAAACGATTCAGATCCCCACTTAAATGATGATCTTTTTATTACTTGCAATGACAGAATTGAAAAAAATGTTGTATAACAAATCTGCAGTGGCTATTTCACTCAGGTGAGTGAGCTGTGGCCTGTGGGCCTCTTATTGTCATTTGCTATTGCTAGACAACATATAAAGGAAACCATATGATGATCCATCTCGATAATTGTCCCCACTGTTAGCAAGCGATAAATTTTTATGAACACAGACATCATATTTTTATTCATACATTATTAGATTGCCAGGACTATGTCCCTGGAGAGCTTATGTTGTCACCCAGTTGTTGGCGTCTGCATCTGTCGGCATCTGTGTCAGCGTCTGCATCCGCATTAACACAATGTTTAAGTTTTCAAAGGTGTGCATAGTTTTTTAACTGTTTAAAGTACTGCTTTCATATTTGGCCTACACCTACCTTAGGGTAAGACCTTTCAATAGCATACACCCCCATCCCCAAGTTATACCCTTTATGTAGGTTAAAGTCAGTTCTTACTTTGTCATTTACACCCATGTTTAAGTTTTGCATTTAAGTTTTGAAAAGTATACATAACTGCTGAAGTATTCAAGATAGAGCTTTAATATTTGTCCCACACCAGCCTTAGGATTAGACCTTTCAATAGCACACCCCTTTCTCAGTTTGACCTTCTGCCTAGGTCAAGGTCAGGTCATACTTTGTCATTTGAACCTATGTTCGAGTTCTGCGTTTAAGTTTTGAAAAGTGTTTGTAGCTGCTGAAGTATTCAAGATACCGCTTTAATATTTGGCCCATACCAACGTTGAGGTAAGACCTCTCAATAGCACACACCCTTTCTGCAGTTTGACCTTCTGCCTAGGCCAAGGTCAGGTCAGGTCATACTTTGTCATTTAAACCCATGTTTGAGTTCTGTGTTTAAGTTTTGAAACATGTTTGTAACTGCTGAACACCTACCTTAGGTTAAGACCTTTCAATAGTACACACCCCTTCCTCAGTTTGACCTTCTGCTTAGGTCAAGGTAAGGTCATACTTTGTCATTTACAGCTGTGTTTAAGTTTTGAAAAGTGTGCATGACTGCTGCAGTATGTAAGATATAGCTTGCATATTTCATCCACACTAACCTAAGGGATTTAGCGTGCAAGATATAGCTTTCATATTTTGTCCACAACAACATAAGGGAAGATGTTTCAATGGCACATACCCCATCTCTAAGTTCGACATTCATCGGACATCAAAGTCAGGTCATACTCTGTCATTCACAGCTATGTTTAAGTTCTGCATTTAATCTTTAATATTTAAAGATTGTTTTCTTATCCGACAACTCTTGTTTATAGACTTATAACAACTAACTTTCTTCCTATACCCTGAAAGATTTGACAGTTTGATTGTAAAATTTTCATCCATGCCAAGTTTGGTCATCATCACGAAAACATACCTATATAATTTTGAGCCCCTTAAACCCCACTTTTATATAGTAAAACTGCGGTTTACAGGGGTATACTTTATTTTTCTTATTTCTGCTCAAAAACATAGATTGTGGATTCTCTTAAGAACCACCTCATCGAGGCGGTTCTAATGAGTACCCACAATCTATGTGTTGAGCAGAAATATGAAAAATATCAGAATTTTTTATCTGAAACTTTTCAATTTTTGTTGGTAAAAATTTCAGTATATTTGAATAGGCATGTTTTCATAATGATAAATTGCGAATGCTAATGCACATGTAAAGTGCACAAGTTCTAAGGTACAAACTGGTAGAATATCAAAGCCATATATGCATTGATTAAAGAATTAGAGGCGTGTTCTCGTTATTTATTGACTGACCCTCGTACCATTGAATTTCCGATAAAAGTTTTGCTGCCATAGAATTTAATGTTCAGTGAGACCAACCTGAACAAAAACATATTCATAAGTGACATTTAGCTTCGATGCAAAACAAATGATGGAACTGCTTTCGGTTTCACATTAGCAAAATTGCTACACATTGTTTTTGACAGTTTCTTCTAAAAGGTTTATATCAAATCAATGTTAATAGAAATATCACTGATTTTCATTTAATCCAATTAGGGAAACTGTTTTGTAACCAACAGTTCCTATCAACAGCATATGAACAGACAAAAATATCTTACTCTGACAATTTAGGGATTTAACAATGCTTAAACTGCCTTTATGACATCATTATGTCTTTACAAAAATGGTTGTTTCAGCCCGAGAAAATGGTAGTAACCAAATCTTTTTGTGCAACAAGAAGCTGTAAGATGGCATATCAAAACTGAAAAGATCACAAAATAAATGAAAGTCATTAACCAGTAATGGGAGTTTGAAGACACTTTGGTCTGACGTCAGCAAAGGAGCACTTCTGCTGGAAAAGTTGGAAAACTTGCAGAACATCTGTAAAAATTGCAGTTAACACATCAGTGACATCAATATAAAGTGAGACACATTACATCGATGTGTCATTAACTTTTTTGCAGTACATGTAAACATTGTTGCAGCATTCAGTTTCTCATATAAAAGACATCTGTCTATTTCAGAGCAAACAGTGAGAAACAAAATACACCAGAGCCGTCAGTATCTTGATGTCCTACAGAAAATTTTAAAATCCGATAAAAAACAATCAACTATGGACAATCTTTCATTCTCTGATAGTCCCTAAACCGTGGCTTTCTAGAAGAAATTAGTTGTTCTGAAGTTACTGACAATGCTATTAAACGGCAAATGAAGGAAAGTCTATGCACTTTTAAGAGTAGTTCGGCCAATTGATTTCAACAAAAGTTGCACAGTTTTGATTTTATTTTGAGAATGTAGATTTGTCTATTCACGCCTTGATTAACTTCTTAAGGGCATGTTAACATTAATAATTTAATCAGAATCAACTATCTCTAAGGTTCATGACCCTCCTCATTCTGTGCCTCTACTTAGCCTCGGGATTTTGGTGATTCCTATGACTAGAGCTTGTCAGTATTAATGTGTATACAACATTTTATCAAAATATTTCATATTGTTGAAGATCTATGGCAGCCTCGGCATTGTCTCAGTCAGTGAAAATTGGCATTTGGCAAGCCCATTGCATAGATATTGTCAGTATCAATCTCTGTGCGAAAAGTTATCAAAGTTTTGCTAAGGTTTAAAGAGTTATGGGTAGTTTTGCTAACTGTCACATTTTGGCCTGGGCATTGCCTCGGCCAAGGAAAAATGGCATTTGGCAATTCCTTTGTCTGGATTGTATCAATATTAATGCGTATACAAAAAAAATATCAAAATATATGGTTGAAGACCTACGGTGATTTAAAAAATTAGCACTTTTTTTGCTTCAACATTACTTTGGTGAAAAAAAATGAAATTTCGCAAGTATACTGGCTATAATTTGTCAGTATCTATCAGTATGCCAGATATTATCAAAATGTTACCAACGGTTTAAGCGCAATGACCATTTTGCTTACTGACCATGGACAGACGGACGACCATACAGGATGATTATATGGCACTCTAAGAAAGTCAATCTGCTGATCGTGCAATTCAGTAATCCTGCAGCAGAAACAATTTCCTTTCTAAAATTATGAAGTTCGCTAAAATATCTGATATAGCGCATAATATATTTGACATATACATGTTAAAATTTTTGCTTATGAAGAGTCTGAATAAAACAGAAACTCTTGTTTTCTTTCCATAATGTGTTCTTTGTTTCCAAATGCAATCTGTTTTACTTTTATTTGAGTATATATAATACATATGGTTTTATGTGGTACTGATTTTCCATTGTGAAATAGCTTTCACTTTTTTTCCACCTAGTGGGAAGGCAAAATCGAAGAACTTTTGTATAAGCTGCAACCAAAAGAGTTTTTTAAAATTCAATAGTAGTAAATGCCTGTTTTAAAATGTCTGATCAGTTCAGGTTAGAAGATAGATTTTCTTCCTTAATACAGTCCCTTCTTGAAGAGACATGCTTATTATTGACTCTTCAATTTTTGTAGGATTTTTGTCATTTAGTTATCGAGAAGCCTGTTTTCAAAATATTTTGCTTCCGTTTCATGAAAAAGAGATGCAGAAGAACTACCAATCAATGTTTCAATGGAACTTTAAAAAATTTGAACAATCAAAGATTGTTAAATATTCAGAGTTATTATGCAAATTGAATCTTGTTAGTATCCTGACTAGGCAACATAATTTTCAGTGTTCCCAAACGGGATGCATTGGTTTCTCAATTGGGCATCACAAATGTCATTTGTTCCCGAAAGGGATATACAGAGGTGCGGAAATAAAAAAAAAAATATATATATATATATTGTTTTCAAACCTGAATAACTTTTTTTTTCTAGGCTTTTTAAAAAATTCTGAACTGTCAAAACTTAAGATAATTTATTTAGCTTCCAGCTCCTAAAATTTGGTGGAAATTTGTCAAAAATTGTGATGCATTTTTTTTTTCATTTTCTGAGGGTACAGAACTGACAAATGAAACTATAGATGCACAAAGAGCCGGCCTCAGTGACTAAGTTGGATGCGCATCCGACTGGAGACCAGGAGGGCAAGGGTTGAACCCCGCCAAGATCGGCAATATTCTTTCATGTAGATTGATCGTGATCGGTCAATGTCGGTCGTTCGTCCTGCATCATCCGACGTGAAGCGTCAACAGTTTGTTTTAAAAGCCTACTCCTTCTACATCATTGGGCCAATTGACTCTAAACTTGGTAGGAAGCATGGGGGTGGCTTGTATAGCAAAAATAGCTAAACTTATTCCAATAAGAAATTCAAGATGGCCACTATGGTGGCCTTCTTGAAAATCTATTTTTTGCTTCTTCTCCTGAACCAAAACGCCAGTTTACTTGAAACTTGGTAGGAAGCATCAGGGTGACTTGTAGATAAAAAATAGCTAAAATTGTTCCGATCGGAAATCCAAGATGGCTGCTGTGGCCCATCTTGAAAGTCTATTTTTCACTTCCTTCTCCTGAACTGAAAAGGGCCAACTGACTTGTAAGCATTGGGGTGACTTGTAGATCAAAAATAGCTGAAATCCTTTTGATCAGAAATCCAAGATGGCTGCCATGGCAGTCATATTGAAAATCTGTTTTTCACTTCTTCTTCTGAACTATGAAGGCCGATGGACTCAAAACTTGGTAGGAAGCAGTGGGGTGACTTGTAGATCAAAAATAGCTAAAATTGTTCCAATCCAAAATCCAAGATGGCCACTGTGGCAGCCATCTTGAAAATCTATTTATGCTTCTTCTCCTGAACCAAAAGGCCAGTTGACTTAAATCTTAAGCTACTCTTTCAGAAGGGGGCAAAACAGTTTGACAGTTGTTTCCCCAGAAAATGTATCAGTTTCTCTTATTACTATTTTCTTTTACCAGCCAAATGATTTCCGCAGAGAAGTTGAACGATTCATCATCCAGACAAAGGAACATGATTCTGTGCAGCTCTGGCCTATTGTTAAGCAAGTGATCCTAAAAATACCAAACTGTGATGTATGCAGAAGTGGAGCTGTTCTTGTAGACCTCCCAGGGGTTCAGGATTTCAATTCAGCCAGAGAGAAGATTGCAAAAGAGGTAAGAAATGAATAATAACATTTGATAAATACATATTTATAGTCACACCTGTTAAGCAGACATATAGGTGTCTGGTTTTCCAGCTGTCCTTTTGTCAACCTGTCCCACCTCATGAGTGGGTGTAGGTTAGGTAGTTATATAGTGAGTACTTTCCATAAAGTTTACTTTATTCTGTCTATAATACCCAATAAAAATACAGCAGACAGTGAGAAAAGCTCACATACCCCCGCAAAAAATAATTTTGTATGTACAAATGTCACTTACTATTGCATGAGAGAGATGGGCAAAAGAAGTAAATCTCTGCATCTTGGTTTTTCCTTACATAATATAATTCACCATTTTCAGTTTTATACATACTGTGAAAACTTCTGGATCAAATAGCAGTTAAAAAATCTGATTGATTTTATGAAAAAGAAAGAACAAGAAAAATGCCAAAGAAAGAACAAGAAAAATGCCTAACGGCATTATGGATTTTTTTTTTTGAAATAAGGAGGAAAGTGAGAGTTGTCTCTCTTGCATGTGAAACACCTAATGGTCCTACTCTTCATCCCTACCAAATATAAAAGCATCAAATGAAGAATAAAGGTAACATAAAACTTTGAAAAAAGGTTAACCAAAGGTTAACCTGGGACAATTCCTGAAGTCATACGCCTGACTCCGCCCACCCGGACATCACTATTTTAAAGGATGAATTTTTGAAAAAAACCGTCCAAAAACGAACAAATAAGGAAAATGATAAGCATGAGGATGCTCATTCTCTCACACACAATACAACTACTCATACCCAATGTTTGTACCAAATTTTAAAATCCTAAGTGCAGTAGTTCCTGAGAAATCTTTGACAAAAAATAGGATTGGAGAAAAAGAAAAAAGGATAAATAAAGGGAATGACAAGCATGAGGCTTGTGATTCTGTCTTACATCAAACAAGTAGTCTTACCCAATGTTTTTACAAAATTTCAAAATCTTAGGTGCAAATTTCCCTATGCATTACATTAGAACAAGGTGAAAAAAAGAAAAAGAAAAAAGAAGAGAAAATAAATTTCATTTCCGTGGTTTTCTTTTACACAAAATACTTCAACCCTCTGAAGGTGCATACAGAATTTGTAGACTGGCTCTCATAGGAGCCGAAAAATCTGTTACGAAAAATTTTGTTGGAGAAAAAAAAAAAAAAGAACAAATAAACAAAATGATAAGCATAAGGATGCTGATTCTCTCTTACACCATGTGATCTGTTATGATTTGGCGTAAAACTCCTGATTTTTTGCCTCTCTTTCGACCTCCCTCTAAAGAAGCCGAATCTCCCGCTAAGAAAAATTCCTATGTTTTTTCCCCGACCTACCATTTCAAGGTTTACCATTATGATAATCCAATACTGAGGTATTTGTAGCCAGTCTACCTATGGAATTGTTTACGGTTTCCTTTATTGATTTTTTTCTAATCAGTGACAGCTGTTGTGTACAGGTATCAACTGTATTAGATAATTGATGTATTTTTACATGGATCAATAGGATAAAACCTTCAGTTTTAGTGGTAGTAATTAGCATAGGTAGGTGACTATTAACAACAGTTATCCCCTTTAACTGGTGCTACTAGAAATTTGAACTGTGAATAAAAAAACGGATCTTACTTTGTTTGTACAAAGTACTCACGACCTGATCGGCTGCGCAGGCTACTCTGAATAATAAAACTGCTAATATTGTATATAAAGAATGTCAGGCCTTGTAAGTCTGCACAATAAATAAAATAAACCCTTATCAGACTGTGCAGATGCCCACACTAATCTGGATCTGCCCTTTTTTTTTACTTGTCGGAACAGTTATAGTAAGCATGTCAATGACTCTGCATGGGATTAGCTGATGGGTAGACTCGTGATCCGCAAAAAAATAACTTACTTCTTGGGCAAGATCCAGGGCAAGATACAATGACCTAGACCAGTCTGCACATAAAATGTTTGAAAAGGAGCTCTGTTTCTAGGCCCTGCAAACACTGTCAAGCAAACTGCCTAAGTCCTGATCGGAATAAGTGGATGCAACACCCTGCCTTATTTTTGGCTGTTTTTTTTTTTTTAGATACCTGTTTTGGTTTAAACTGGCATTTGCGGTAGCAGCTACTACCAGCAAATGTAGGCGGGGCTTATTGATTACTAGTCAGTTGTTTATATGTGTACCTGGCCTCTGCTAGCTCATGATACTACAAAATAATGTATACACTCACTACTAGGTATGAATATGGCAAATAAGATTTAAATTTATGCCTTACATGTGGCACAAATGGTTGTGACTGTAAACTTTACCCGGCAAACAGTGGCTAAATGACAGAATTTGTTTATTAAATTTCAGTTAAGAAACAGGATTTACAATATATTACATGTATTAGTGTAACTTCTATTGCTGGAACAAAAAACTTTAACTACATCTTAAAATATCTTCTTACATGTATGCAGATTGCATAAGCTCCTGTAAATGCATATAAATAATAGTTTTAACAATTTTATGTTTGAATCATTGAATATGAGTGCAATTTTCTCAGAAGGAATCTAAGATAGGATATTTTTTCTGCTTTTACTGTGATTGCCACCTTGCAAGTGGAAAGTGTTTGTAATCTGCACTCCAGGTTGCTATATTTACATCACATGACATGGGTTCAAAGTTTATATCTAGTTTGTATTTCTCTGTACTTTCCAGTGATTTCATTCAGCTTGCTCCATTAATAATCTTTTATAACACAATATTTTAGTATTAATATACAAAATAAAGACATGCCTTCTAGCAAAACAAATTTTATATGTGAAGGTTTTCTAGTTCTTTTTTTGACCGGCGGGGGAATCCCGCCGGTCTCTTAATATAGCTTTGGATTTTTACATATGGGAGCGTGTTCGATTAGCTCTCAAAGAATTTTTTAAAACCGCATCGTAAATATAAGTACCTAAAATAAGTAAATAAAAACCACATGGTAAATAAGTACCTTAATTTTGCAACATAAAGTTAGATAGGAATTATGTCGTAATGGTTAGGGTCTTTGGCTATCATGCGGATGGGCGCGAGTTCACGCAGAGACCGATTTTTTAAATGTTTTTATTTATTTTTTTTTTTCAGTTCAGTATGTCTCTTCATGGTGACATTTTTTAGGTTGGTCTACAACCAGTATTTTTCTTTTTTTTAGATGTGTAGATGTGCATGATTATTGCACATTTTACCTGTATTATGTGTAAAATAGCATGCAAAGCTACAAATTGGATATATGGAGTGCAAAGTTACAAATGAAGTGATAAAGATGCCTATCCTACTCACATTATATTTAATTTTCTCAACAGAGGAATAATAATCACCTTTCATCAGGTTAACATGCCTATGCAATGAAAATTCCATCACAATCCAATTTTATAAGGTAAAACTGGCTTTATTAGTTGCATTTATCAGTTTTGTTATTTCTGTTCTAAAGCTCGTACGGTACATGTACGTGCGCGTCACACTGCGATCTCAACACTCACGTAACAGAAAGCATTCATATTTGGAGCATGTGTACATAGGAGGGTTTTCTGCGATTCTATAACAATGGACCCTGAGTTCAAGCCTCGGGATGGGGCTAGAGGTCAAAATCGGGGACACTTCTGTAAAGTGCTCTTATGCTGCAGTGAAGTTTTTAAATGCTTATATCTCGATAGTCAGTCGTCAAAAAACACTCATATTTAGAACATGTGTATGTTCATGCAATCTTCATTCAAGTGCATGGTTGCCTATGTTTTATAAATAAACTAAAAGCGTTCTTCAGCTGCAAGGTCCACCTTTGTTGTTGCCATGATGATTTTACATAGTGCATGCCCAGTCGTGTTCAGATTTGCATAGATGTTTTCATTGACCGGTCAGTTTTTCTGTCAGTTTGAGTTTGACACGTTGCAGGCATTAATTGCAAGAATCATACATAGATTATAATACATTTTAAATAAAACACGACTCATCTCCAGATGAAAAACAAATACAGTACAGTCCCCGTGTTTTTTTTTATTTTGCACGCTCATGTGGTTTGCACACTCACATGTTTTTTTAGTGTTTTTTTTTTTTTTTTTTTTTTTTTTTTTTTTTTTTTTAAGTGTTTTTTTTTTTTTTTTTTTTTTTTTTTTTTTTTAAGTGTTTTTTTTTTTTTTTCACTAGAAATTTCTCAGCATTATATACCTGATAAAAATGCAGTACAGCCAACACAGGTCTTTTCTTTTGCACACTTGCGCTTTTTAGTGTTTCCAGGTGAAATGGTTTGGCTTTATATACTTGTCAGATTATTGTCTAATTTATTCTCATTTCATTCAAAAGATTTAATAAACCTTAATAAAACATACATTAAAGAATCGCATTGTTGTTCTTTTTTTACCTGTTACATTGAAAATTTATTAAACTTTAGTATACCTTTGTGCCATATAATCTAAGTAAACATGAACAAAATATGCGCTGGTACTTTAGACGCAGAAAGAAGAGAACAAACTATTCAGTTACATTATTAAAACCAAAGGAAATGAGAATGAGGCCTGCTTTTTTAGGTTTTTGGACTGTAGCACCATTTGCAGCAAACAATTCTGTGACATTTCAAGGCTATATGGTTCCTGTAACAAGATCTCTGGGAGGCAGTAAATGACGCCTTGAACTGTATATGACATTTATTTCTAGTACTAGCTTACACCACAATGTCTACTGACTCGAATCAAAACGGCGAAAGTGCCGAAAGTGTCACCACTTTGTCAGACATGTCCGATCAGGACATCCTAATCCAGTATTGCCTCATGAACAAGGTTAATAAAACAGTGATAGACAAGCTCCTGAAGCGGGGGTTCGACAATTTGGATGCGCTTAAGCTTGTTAAACTAGATGACCTGAGCTCACAGAACATACCAATGGGCCAGAGACGGCTCATTGTACACATCGCGCAAGCACTGCAGGTGTATGGAACTACTTCCGGTCACTCCTTCCAATCATCAAGCGTGACCACAGCGACGCCAGCGGAAAACACTGGGGTTTCCCAGCTACGCCTCGATGCAAGGGACACTTCTGGTTTGCATAGCAACCAATCAGAAGTAATTTCATTGGGAAACACTGGGGTTTCCCAGGCGCTCACCAGGGCTGAGCTACCTCTGGGACAAAGTCAGGACGTGTACAGCCAAACATTACTAAACACTTTTTTTAACTTCATAATACATTAACCTATAGATAATGTGCTATTCTCTTCTGTTTTCACACCTTCCACAGAAAAAACGACCTTTCAGTTGTTAATTAAAGTCTTAAACCAGAAGGTCCCTTAGCCAGTTACCTGTGTGACGTAACTCTTCCCGCTCAATTGATCACGTATCAGTTTCTTTTCTGTGGACAAAGAAATTCAACAAGGATTATTTACCTGTGATAGAAATTTGGATTATTTCTTTCCTCACGGATAAATTTCTGTATCCTTGTGTTTCTTTTGTTTATTTATCACTCCTTTCACTTTCAATGGATTATTTAAAATTTTCAATTTTTGATTTCACGTATTTTTTGACTGGCCTTTTCTCGACATGTGTTTTCACAACTCTCACTATTCGGCACAATGCTTGTGCGCGATCGGTTCGATAGTCGTGTTTATATATGCAGAATATTTTTGTTCTTTTCGTTCCAGGTTATTCAGCATTTACGATATGTTTTTTCCTGGACTTTTATTTGCAGAGATCTTCAGTTGGCTAAAGATTCTCATGGTGGAGAAGCTGATTGTAAAGAACTTGTCAACCCTTGATGGGTTATAAGACAATTCTTTACTGATGGGAGCCCCACTCCATGTGGCTATACTGCCTGGGTAAGACCCATCAAGGTGGCATCTTTGGGTACTTAGTATCCGATAAAGTCTAAGTCCACCAGTCACCGGTCAACCAGTCACCAGTCACCAGTCAACCAGGCACCAGTCAGTCAGCTTCACCAGTCACCAGTCAACCAGGCGCCAGTCAACCAGTTACCCAGTCACCAGTCAACAAGTCACCAGTCAAACAGTCACCAGTCACCAGTCACAGGTCAACCAGGCACCAGTCAACTAGTCTCCAGTCAATAATTTAATTATTTTCTGGAAAGACTTAGTTTTTTGACATATTTCACCGGACAAAATAGTCACGTATACTTACTTCCGGTCATTATGTCTAATTAAAATTTTTTACCGGGCAAAGTATCAGTAATATTTCTGATACTTATACTCGGTCATATTATTATATTATTTCTGATTTTTCACCAGGCAAACTTTTACAGAAAGTGTCTGGTCAATTTTGCCTAATAATTAAATATCACTGGGAAAAAGTTTCAAATACTTGTGCCCGGTCAGTTTTCATATATAATCTCCTTTTTTCATCGGACTAGAGTTACGAATACTACTATCCGATCAATTTGTCTAATTACTTGTAACTTTACCGGGCAACAGTTACGAATACTAGTGTCCGGTCATTATGTCGGGTAATTAGTGTCAAAATAGTGATCACTAATTCCCGAACAATCTATTATCGTTCATAGAGCTCCATTCACATTTAAGTCAATGGATATAGGTTATTAAGTGAAATACATAGTAAGTTTTTATACACAAAATTCTGTACAGTCTTTCCCGAATCAGACTAGAATCTTTAATATTCCATTGACTTATTATAGGAGTGTAATTCCATTAATATTTTAAATTAACTTATGTTTTATCTCTTTCATCCGCTAGAAAGAGTTAAACTTCCGACTATAACAAAATTTTTACCGGGCAGCAGTTCGTAGACTAGTGCCAGGTCATTCAAATTATGTTTTATCTTTCATTCGCTAGAAAGCGGTTAACTTCCGGCTCTAACGAAAATTTCACCGGGAGGCACTTCGTAGAGTAGTGCCAGGTCATTCTAACGAAATTCCACCGGGCAGTAGTTTCGTACACGTCATTGTGTCGGATTACTAGTGACCGAGTAGTAGTCACTAGTACTCGTTCAACATATTTTTATTTATTAAGCACTATAGAAATGTATAGTCTTGGGTTATAGGTTATTGAATGACAGCGATGGGTTCTAATACCTAGTAGCCCCTTATATTGTTGAATTCTGTCCAGTCACTTTTGAACTAGACTTAAATTCTGTATATATATTTATTCTTGAAAATGAATTAAGAATTATCGGTTACGATCAAATTCGCAATTCATTCACTAAATGTAGAAGATACTTCCACCTATAATTATATCTCTTTAATTGCTACAAAGAGATTAACTTCTTACATATTCACCTTATTCGGCTCTAAGGCAAAGGTGAACTATAAAACTATCGTTATTTATAAGAAGAAAAATATACACAAAATCTAAAAATCTTTCTTCTTTCCTCCCCTGTTTTTCTTCTACATGCTCTGATATGTAATCAGCATGTAATCTAAGGAGTAAATTGACAAGAAAGTAGCAATCGATCTTTTCTACTTTCTATTAATTTTTCATTCATAAGGTATCGAAAATTTACACGAATCAGATAAATAAATTAACAGTTTATTTATTTATTCGCTACCTCTCTAGATTACTACGATTTAAAATTCTAGTTGAGGTACATATTTTCCTTTTGCCTTTCTACATGAAAAATAGTTGATCCGTTAAGCTGTTATTCTATTTTATACTATCTTTTGATTGATTATATAATAGTCTAGGTCAGTCGTGCTCTGTCTAAACTCTGCTATAAAATAATAAATAAGAAGAAAATCTTATATTTAGGCATAGATATAATTCGATAGGTTCTTTACTTTGCCTGTTTTATTTTTTCTTCTGGATCATTTAAGACTACGATAGCAATATACCAGATAATTTTGTCTCAGTAAGAATCTATTATGCCGAAGATTCTTCATCTTGGAATAATAATTTTAATTATGATTATAATTAGAAATTATTTTGGAAGGTTTAAAACTTATAATTACTAGACCCAATTAATCCTCGTATATTATAGGTCTACTTTATCTTATTGAGGAATAGTTTTGCTTCTACTAGCTCTATACCTCTAATTGAGTCTGCTAGCGACAGCTAGCAGGCTCTATGCAATCGCATGGGGTTTTTTACTACGTCACAAGCGGATTTTCATCACCGCTATATTCATACGCGCACTACTTCTTAATCAGACGCAATGCGGCACTATTACGGCGAACTGAATGTGAAGCAGGGGAATTTTTTATAGCTTTTCTATTTCGCTAACATAACTGTAACTGAAATCGATTTAGATAGTGCAATTTGAAACATAGACTTCAAAATTCGGTGTAGTAATACACGCGCTACTTTTGTCAATCACCCCACGGCACCCCATGGTACCCCACAGAACTACAATATTTCATTGTATTTATTAATTAAATGCTGAAATTACACAAGGGTATTAGTTTTATGTATCCAAGTTTGTTTTTGTGATAGTTTAAGACATTAACCTTACTTCAAGCGATTATCTCAGGGCGCCTAAACACCAAGATTCCAACCGACGCTAAAATAAGCAAAGAGACCAACATTTGGTGTAAGTTGATAGTCTATCAAAAATAAGTTTTAACTTAAAATTACATTTTATATTCAAGTTCAAACACAAGTCATCAGTGTAAATACTATGTTTATTTAGATCACAGGGACTTGTAGCAATTTATCTTTTATTTTTTTAGAATTTGGATATATTGTCTAAGTATTCTGTGACATTGTAGCAATTTATCTTTTTTTTTTTTTTTTTTTTTTTTTTTTTTTTAGAATTTGGATATATTGTCACAGAATACTTAGACAATATATCCAAATTCCAAAAAAAAAAAAAAAAAAAAAAAAAAAAAAAGAGAAATTGCTACAAGTCCCTGTGATTTAGATAGAGACAAGTATTATAAAACTTTTACTGGCCATCTAAAACACATATTTTATGGTAAATATACATATATTTTGATGTCATGGGGCACAAAAAATTACGAGCGTTTTAGACATAATATTTTAAACAAACACAAGTCATCATCATCAATATAAATCTCTGTTTATTAAGATGAAGACGAGTATTGCAAAAGTATACTTGATGGCCATCTATAACGTATTTTATGCCGTGGGCTGCCATGGGGTATCGTGGGGTGCCATGGGGTGATTAGTAGGACCGCTCGCCATCTTTGATGTTGTGCTTAGCAACGGAAGCTGAACGAAAAGAAAGTATCAGAATCTACTTATTGGATATTGAATATAGCAAGACATCAGGCATTTAATTCATTCCTCCTACATGAAATTACTTTATTCACACCTCAGTGACACGGAGTTGTCTGACGACTGCTGGCCCATTTATACGTTATGACCTTCTTTTGTGGACATCGGAAAATCTCTTGAAAACAGAAAAGGGTAGGCATAGCTGGTCGGGCTAATCTGTTGATGCTTAGGTGAAGCACTACCAAATGACAATCAGTTATTAAAGCTAATCTGGATTGAACATAGCCATTTCAAATTTATTTAATCTGCTCGTCTTCATAATAAGTTGATAAAGATAAATTTATAAAATTGCACCAGAATAATCGTGGAGCTACATCAGGTGTTGAATATGTATGAACTGGAGCATATCTAGACTTGAACTTTGATAATTCTAGAAATTGGAAATTGCTGCTGGAGATACACTCATTTGGAATAATCAGGTGGTAAACTTCATTGGAAAATAAAGAGGTTCATTACTCCAATCACTGCATTGGCTTATATATGCAGATAATAAAATTGATTTTTTTTGTGAAGAAAGAAACAAAACAGAAGAGAAATAATTGTATTTAGTTTTTCAGTACATGGTTAGATTATTTATGTATATCTGTTTTACACAGATGCCTCAATAAAGACCCATTCTTATTTATACATTAAAAGAAGTAGAATGCATTTCCATCTGACTGATTTTGAGAAATTAAATTGATAGTGAAAGCATGTAGTACAAAGTGTTCATGTTGGTTGTTTTTCAAGGAATAGTAAATTTTCTCACAAAGCCTTGTCTCTGAATGTAAATTTAATATTGGATGAAGCCACTGGTTGTAAGAAAGTGTGAAAATATGGATATAGAGCAAAATCCAGGTCCATCAAATCATATAAATCTAATTATGTAATTAAGTTAATGCCTTTTTTCGCGACACCGCCTTCTGAACAATTCAGAGTAACTACAGTTGCTATACTGGATGTACATTACTCTGTGGTGGTTCTGAATCTCTTTTAACTACACTTTTATTTAACTTTAACATGCGTAAAGTAACGTTATTATTTACCGGTAATATCAGTTAGATAACACACTTTTTGAATAAAAATTACTGGCATGTTTCTTATTTTTCTTAAGGAATATATGTTGTGGATATTCATTAAAAGAGCCCTACCAATGAATGACCTTCTAATAAGTTCCAACATGTTTTTGTGTTGAAATTATAATGAACTAGAACATGTGTTTGAACAACACTATGACCCCAACTATATGGTTTCCCTTAAACATGCATTGTCCATAATACTGAAACACTAAAAATGGCTAACTTCAAAAGTAAGAATAAGATGGCCGAAACATTCCCATACAGAACTAGTATTTTTACCGCTGGGCGGCGAATAAATTCCAACCACAGTTTCGTCTGCCATCATAATGAGAGTAAAGCAAAATGCAATTGGCTATCAGTCAAGCGTCATCCAATCAAAATCGCGCTCTGAAAATGTCACTTTGTAGACCGGATTAAAGAATGTAACGAACACAAATAAGCGAATCTGAATAGAAGCGTTCATCATATCGATACTCCATCATGTGTATCGATACATGAAGCGTATCGGGATGCACCAATGCATCGATGAATCGTCCCACCACTAGGCGTAACTCAGCTAATATTTGGTGGACTGTAACCTCAAAACAATACGCCCTTCTCTACATCTTGGTCTAACTATAGCATAAATGAAGTTTCAGCTTGATCGGATATAAATTGTAGGAGGAGTTAACCAGAAACTAGAAGTTTAAAGAAATTTTCAATGGGGCTTAACTCTGCTAATATTAAGTAGACTGTAACCTTGAAACAATATGTGCTGCTCCACATCATGGTCTAGCTATAAATGAAGTTTCAGCTTGATCGGATGTAAATTGTAGGAGGAGTTAGCCGGAAACGAAAAGTTTAATGAAATTTTAAAAGGGACATAACTCTGCTAATATTTGGTGGACTGTGACCTAGAAACAATATGCACTGCCCCCACATCTTGGTCTAACTATAAATGAAGTTTCAGCTTGATCAGATGTAAATTGTAGGAGCAGTTATCCGGAAACGAAAAGTTTAAAGGAATTTTGAAAGGGCTATAGCTCTGCTGATATTAAGTGGACTGTAACCTCGAAACAATATGCACTGTTCCACATCATGGTCTAACTATAAATGAAGTTTCAGCTTGATCAGATGTAAAGTGTAGGAGTTAACCAGAAACGAAATGTTTTCTGAAATTTTCGAAGGGGCATAGCTCTGCTAATAATTGGTGGTCTGTAGCCCAAAAACAATATGTGCTGCTTCACATCATGGTCTAGCTATATACCAAGTTTCATTTTAATCGGATGTAAACTGTAGGAGGCGTTAGCCGGAAACGAAAAAGTTTTCTGACGGACGTCATACCCCGTAAAATAATATGTCCCGTTTTTCAAACAGGTGTATAATAATTCAAAAAAGTATAAATGCAAGAGTTATGGTTCTTGCGCGCTGCATGTTGTCTAATGCTGATTGATATTTACATGACCTTTCTTGAAGATATCTTGAACAGGTTTCAAGTTACAGAGCGGACACGATTTTGTGACGCATAAAGTTCCAAGTGAAATAACTCAAAAAGTTTAAATGCAAGACGTATGGTTCTTGTGCTCTGCATGTAAGATAATGTTGATTGATATTTATATGAAGTTATGTGGAGACAGCTTGAACCATTTTCAAGTTACAGAGTGGACAAGATTTTGTGACAGACGCCCGAGGGAAAAAACAATACACATCTCCCTACCCTAAAGGGAGGAGACATAAATATCAGAATCCTAGCTCAAGCGGGAGGGGGTATATTGCTTTTGGTGCAGATCTTATCAGCACTGGCGTCCCCATCCAAGGGTGTGTGTGTGGGGAGGGGTGGGGGTGGAATATTGAGAACAGAATAGATTCAAAAACAGGCATAACTGGCATGCTAGGTCCAATGGGGGAAAAAAAAAAAGCAAGAGGACCATGATGGTCCTATATCGCTCACCTGAGCAAACAGCTTTGCATACTTACTGTTGAAGTTTCAGCCAAGTTTACTGCTCTAAAATTTTTGTATAAATTTTATAACCCTGCACCCCAGTGGCCATGTTTTTTTCATCCATCATGATGGCTTGAACTGAATAGTGAAAGAGGATCACCAAAGGAACAATTCTGCTGTTATATTGAAATTGGTCCAGTGGTTTCTGACAAAAAGATTTTTAAAATGTCTTATATAGATATAAAGGGAATTAAGCCCCACCCCTTAACGGCCATGTTTTTTGACAAATCATGACAGCTTGAACAAACTTGGTAGAGGGTCACCAAAGGAAAAATCCTGCCAAGTTATATTGAAATCGGTTCAGTGGTTTCTGACAAGAAGATTTTTAAAGTTTTCTATTTAGATATATAGGGAAAATAAGCCCCACCCCTAGCAACCATGTTTTTTGACGAATCATGATTGCTTGAACAATCTTGATAGGGGGTCACCAAAGCAACATTCCTGGCAAGTAATATTAAAATCAGTCAGGTGGTTTCTGACAAGATGAATTTTAAAGTTTTCTATACAGATATATACGGAAAATAAGCCCCGCTCCATGAAGGCCATGTTTTTTGACGTATCATGAGGGCACAATCTTAGTAGAAGGTCACCAAAGCACATTCCTGTCAAGTTACATTGAACTCAATCCAACGGTTTCTTACAAGAAGATTTTTAAAGTTTTCTATATAGGGAAAATATGCTCCGCCCCCTAGCCGCCATGTTTTTTGATGAATCATAACGGCTTGAACAATCTTGGTAGAGGGTCACCAAAGAAACATTCATGCCAAGTTATATTGAAATTGGTCCATTGGTTTCTCAGAAGATTATTAAACTTTTCTATATAGATATATTTGGAAAATAAGCCCCTCCCAATGGCTGCCATTGTTTTTTGACGAATCATGATAACTTGAACAATCTTGGTAGAGGGTCAACAAGGAAAGATTCCTACCAAGTTATAATGAAATCGGTCCAGTGGTTTCTGACAAGAAGATTTTTAAAGTTTTCTATAGAGATATATAGGGAAAATTAGCCCCACCCCTTGGCAGAAATTTCTTTAGACGAATCATGACTGCTTGAACAATCTTGGTAGCAGGTCACCAAAGCAACATTCCTGCCAAGCTATATTGAAATTGGTCCATTGGTTTCTGACAAGAAGATTTTTAAACTTTTCTATATAGATATATAGGGAAATTAAGCCTCCCTCCCCACCCACCACCCGGCGGCAATGTTTTTTTGACAAATCATGATAACTTGAACAATCTTGGTTAAGGGTCAAAAGGAAAGATTTCTGCCAAGTATTAATGAAATCGGTCCAGTGGTTTCTGACAAGAAGATTTTTAAAGTTTTCTATATATATAGGGAAAATAAGCCCCGCCCCCCTGGTGGCCATGTTTTTTGACAAATCATGACGGCTTGGACAATCTTGGTAGAGGATCACCAAGGAAACATTTTTGCCTAGTTATATAGAAATCGGTCCAGTGCTTTCTAACATGAAGATTTTTAAAGTTTTCTATATAGATATATAGGGAAACAAGAGGCCCACGGGCCACGGCTCGCTCACCTGAGTCACTGCAGACATGCAGATGTTATGCAACATTTTTCCAATCCTATCATCACAACTAATGAAAAGATCATCATTTGAGCAGTTCTTAGTTTTGAAGAAGAATATATGGGCCTGACAGTCAATGGAGCATGATCATTTGAATAAACCATCAATCACATTTCAACGGTAGGATCAATGTGAAATTTGGTGGAAATTGGCTAAGTGGATTCTGAAGAATCATGATTTTATACATGTAAACAGCACAGTGGCAGAGAAATATAATAAATATAAACAAGATGATGGCCATCTAAGATTTCCAATCAGAACAATTTTAACTACTGTTGATCTACAATTCACTTGAATACTTTCAATATAAATGTATATGGCCCATACAAATGCATGGGGAAGCAAATTTGACCTTCGAGGTAAAAAGGTCAAACGTCAACATAGAACCATCATTTTAGCAATTTTGGTAGCTCTCCTGTCCCCCATAATTTGTGCAAAGATAAGGGCCCAGGGCTTATTTGGTTATGGAGAAGAAGATATGTAAATTTTTTTTTACCATTATATGGGCATGGCAGCCATTTTGATCAGTGGACCATGCCCATTTTAGCAATCTTTCATTCTCCTGCCCAAGGAGGCTCTGCATGAAATTTGAGCAACACTGGCCCGGAGGCTTCAGAGGAAAAGTCATTTGAAATTATCAACATTTTTTCCATACAAATGTATGAGGCCCATACAAATGCATACAGAAGCAAACTTGACCTCGCCGTAAAAAGGTTAAAAGTCAATGTATGACAATTATTTTAGCAACCTTGGTAGACCGCCCGTTCCCGATGATATATGCAAACATTCAGCCACATGCCATCCTCGATTTTGGAGAATAACATTTTTAAATGTTTTTTTCCCATATAAATGCATAGGGAAGCAAACGACCTTGCCGTAAAAAGGTCAAATTTTAGCAACTTCGGTAGACCCTCCGTCCCCGATGAATTATGCAAAGATTCAGCCGCAAAGCATCCTCGGTTCTGGAGAAGAAGATTTTTAAATGTTTTTACCATATATGGGCATGGCGGCCGTCTTGGTTAATGAACTGCGACCATTTTAGCAATCTTTTGTTCCCCCAACCTAAGGAGGCTCAATATGAAATTTGAGCAAATTTGGCCCAGAGGCTCCAGAGGAGATGTTATTTGAAATTCTGAACATTTTTCCCATATAAATGCATAAGGAAGCAAAATTGACCTTACCGCAAAAAGGTCAAATGTCAATGTACAACCATTATTTTAGCAACTTTGGTAGCCCTCCCATTCCAGATGATATGTGCAAAGATTCAGCCACAAGGCATGCTTGGTTTTGGAGAAGAAGATTTTTAAAGGTTTTTCCCATACAAAAGCATAGGGAAGCAAACTTGACCTTGCCGTAAAAAGGTCAAATGCCAACGTACGACAAATCTTATAACAACTTTGGTAGACCTTTTGTCCCTGATGATTCTTGCAAAGATTCAGCCCCAAGGCATCCTCGGTTATGATGAAGATTTTTAAAGGTTTTTACCATATATGTGCATGGAGGCCATCTTGGGTCAACGGACCATGACCATTTTAGCAATCTTTCGTTCCCCCACCCTAAGGAGGCTCCACATGAAATCTGAGCAAAATTGGCTCAGCGGCTTCAGAGGAGAAGTCATTTGAAAATGTTAATGGACGGAGGAAAAGTGATCACTATAGCTCATCCTAAGCAGAGGTCAGGTGAGTTAAAAAAAAAAGTCCCACCCCCCTGGCGGCCATGGTTTTTGACGTATCATGACGGCTTGAACAATCTTGGTAGAAAGTTACAAAAGAAACATTCCTGCCGTGTTATATTGAAATCGGTCCAGTGGTTTCTGACAAGAAGATTTTTAAACTTTTCTTTATAGATATATAGGGAAAATAAGCCCCGCCCTCTGGTGGCCATGTTTTTTGAGGAATCCAAATGGCTTGAACAATCTTGGTAGAGGATTACTAAAGGAACGTTTCTGTAAAATTATATTGAAATCGGCCCAGTGTTTCTGACAAGAAGCTTTTAAAAGTTTTCCATATAGATATATACATGTAGGAAAAATAAGCTCCGCCCCCTGGCAGCCATGTTATTTGACGAATCCAGATGGCTTGAACAATCTTGGTACAGGATCACCAAACAAACATTCCTGCAAAATTATATTGAAATCGGTCCAGTGGTTTCTGACAAGAAGATTTTTAAACTTTTCTATATAGATTTAAAGGGAAAATAAGCCCCGCCCCCTGGCGGCCATGTTTTTTGACGAATCCAAATGGCTTGAACAATCTTGGTAGAGGATCATCAAAGTAACACTCCTGCAAAATTATATTGAAATTGGTCATACTTTACTGGATGTATTTGGCCAGACAGTCCCGAGCAAACATTGTAAACCCCCATGAGATGCTACAAAATGCAGTGTCACATCAGGGGCTAAACTGTTTGCCACCCATTGAGCTATTTTTAGACAAAACATTCGGTAGTAAATTGTACTTGTTAGCTCACCTGAGCACGAAGTGCTCATGGTGAACTATTGTGGTCAGTCAATGTCCGTCGTCCGTCGTGCGACGTCAATAATTGATTTAAAAGCCTACTCCTACACCCCTGGGCAAATTGACTCGATACTTGGTAGGAAGCATCGGGGTGACTTGTACATCAAAAATAGCTTAAATCGTGCCGATCGGAAATCCAAGATGGCCGCCATGGCCGCCATCTTTAAAATCTATTTTTCGCTTCTTCTCCTGAACCGAAAGGCCAATTGACTCCAAACTTTCTAGGAAGCACTGGGGTGACTTGTAGATCAAAAATAGTGAAAATCTTGCCAATCGAAAATCCAAGATGGCCACCATGGCAGCCATCTTAAATCTATTTTTAGCTTCTTCTCCTGAACCGAAAGGCCAATTGACTCCAAACTTGCTAGGAAGCATTGGGGTGACTTGTAGATTAAAACTAGCTAAAATCGTGTTGATCAGAAATCCAAGATGGCCACCATCTTGAAAATCTATTTTTCGCTTCTTCTCCTGAAGGGAAAGGCCAATTGACTCCAAACTTGCTAAGAAGCATCGGGGTGACTTGTAGATCAAAAATAGCTAAAATCATGCTGATCGGAAATCCAAGATGGCCACCATGGCAGCCATCTTGAAAATCTATTTTTCGCTTCTTCTCCTGAACCGAAAGGCCAATTGACTCCAAACTTGCTAGGAAGCAAAGGGGTGACTTATAGATCAAAAGACGCTAAAATCATTCCAAACGGAAATCCAAGTTGGCCACCATGGCGGCCATTTTGAAAATCTATTTTTCGCTTCTTCTCCTGAGCCGAAAGGCCAACTGACTCCAAACTTGGTAGGAAGCATCAGGGTGACTTGTAGATCAAAAATAGCTAAAACCATGCTGATCGGAAGTCCAAGAGGGCCACCCTGGTGGCCATCTTGAAAATCTTTTTTTCGCTTCTTCTCCTTAACCCAAAAGCTATTTGACTTGAAACTTGGTAGGAAGCATCGGGGTGACTTATAGATTAAAAATGGCTAAAATCGTTCTGATTGGAAATCCAAGATGGCTGCCATGGTGGCCATTTTGAAAATGTAGATTTTTCACTTCTTCTCTTGAATCAAAAGGCTTATTGGCTTTAAACTAGGTAGGAAGCATCAGGGTGACCTGTAGATCAAAAATAGATAAAATCATCCCTATCAGAAATCCAAGATGGCCGCTATGACAGCCATCTTTAAAATCTATTTTTCGCTTCTTCTCCTGAACTGAAAGGCCATTTGACTCGAAACTTGGTAGGAAGCATTTAGGTGACTTGTAGATCTAAAATAGCTTAAATTGTTAGGATAGGAAATCCAAGATGGCTGTCATGGTGGCCATCTTGAAACTCTTTTCCTTTCGCTTATTTTCCTGAACCAAAGGGCCAGTTAATTTGAAAATTGGTAGGAAGCATCAGGATGACATGTTGATATAAAAATAGCTAAAATCCTTCCGATTGGAAATCCAAGATGGCGGCCATCTTGAAAATCTATTTTTCTTTACTTCTTCTGAACTGAAAGACCATTTATTGACTCGAAACTTGGTAGGAAGCATCAGGGTGACTTGTAGATCAAAAAACGCTCAAATGGTTGCGATAAGAAATCTCAAATTGCAGCTATGGTGGCCATCTTGAAAATCTGTTTTGAACTTTTTCCCCTGAACCAAAAGGGCAATTAAAGTTCATTGGAAGTATCGAAGTGACTCGTAGATCAACAGTAGCTAAAATCATTCTGATTGGAAATCCAAGATGGTTACCATCTTGTTTATGTTTGTTATATTTCCCTGCCACTGTGCTGTTTACATGTATAAAATCATGATTCTTCAGAAACCACTTAGGCAATAGCAACCAAATTTCACATTGATCCTACTGTTGAAATGTGATTGAGAGTTTGTTCAAATGATCACGCTCCATTGACTGTCTTGCCATATATAATATTCATCTTAAAATTAAGAACTGCTTAAAGGATGATCTTTTCATTAGTTGCGATGACAGGATTGGAAAAATGTTACATAACATCTGCATATCTGCACTCACAATGCTACTCAGGTGAGTGGCCCGTGGGCCTCTTGTTCAATTTTAAATAAAGTATGGTAAGGAGTTGAGGTGAGTAACCGACACAGAAATCAAATTTCGGGTAAGGTGTTCACATGCTGTGTTTAAAGGAGTGTAGATATTGATGTAGTGTATGTACAAGAATCTCAGACATGTGACAGACTATTGAAGCGATATATGAGCCTCTTCATGGGATAAAAATTTTATGCCATATGCGAACAACAAAGACACGTGGTTTTTGCTATGCGCAGTCTGATCAGCACCGTTGTTGTTCGCTGTCTAGACAGTAAACAGCCTATCAAAACTTTCAAGACAAGCTAATCTGGCACAATGGCCGAGTTAGCCAGTCTACGGCTGAGTAAGCAGGTCTGAGTCTTATTTGGTCGAAAACCTCGAAGACAGGTTTTTCATGTCGTCGCTTATATATTATCTGTACTTTGACAAAGTGCAGGGAGACTTTGTAGTGGCATCACACAGTGCTAAACACAAGCTACAATTGGATTAATTAACGCATAATTTTACTGCAAGCATATTTTATTTTCGGGCTTCAGAAGGGGGAAAATAGGACCTTATGCACATACTTCTTAAACCTCATTGAAATATATTTATATCGGAAAGATTATTAAATCCAGAAAATAGGAGCTAAATTTTGCAGTAAGGAGGGTGTACATACCGAAAAATTGTTATGCCATGAATTATACGATTTTTGCTTAAAGGATCTGTTTTAAGGTCTTTGTGAACATGTCGCTTTGCGACAAATGTCTTATATTGAATTAATTTTCTCCGTAACACATTATCCAAGTTGATAAAGTAATATATAGAGGCTGTTGCATTATGTGAGGGATTTTTACAGATCCCTCATTTATTATTCGGAACTAGCGAAACTATTTGGAACTAGCCAAATCAGTGGAGAACTTCACATTCATCACAAGGGCAGATAACCTAAGGCGAAGGACAAAGTCTTTGGTGTGATATTTCAAGGAAGGCTAGTACTCTGTATCAGCCAATAAAATCCAAATTTTGATCAGCCACTTATTTGGAAATTGTTATGAAGCATAACTTTACCTGGATCTAGCCAAATGACTGTATCTGATCAATTGTGCCAGCTTTAGTGTTCAGACAACAAAATTCACTTGCCTACACCTATATGCTTATGTGTGTGCAGAGTTGGAGCATGGGCATGTCACTATGACTTTGAGGATTCAAAATGTTCTTGGTATTTTTGCAGCTAATAAAAATTGTCCAGATAATTGAGGAGTGTGGGTAAAAAATATTTCAGTCATTATAAATAAAGATAAAGAGCCTTAAATAAAAGGTTGCATATAAGAATTTAAGAAATAGACAACATAAGCTGTGTAGAGCTTTTAATGCTTATAAGTTCTTTCAACAGCTAGCCCTACTGGGATGTCCAACAGAACCATGATCAAAATCAAGATTTGTGATCTAGTTTGCTAAGTTTTTACTATACATATGTGTACAGTATAATAATTACTGTATTTTTTAAGTCTAGTCCCATATAATTCACATCTTAGAATATTTTGCTGTTATTATTTAGCCCGGTTTCATGTATTTTCACGTTACTAATGGTAAAACGTTTATAACTACTTACAGAGACAAATGCTGAAAATAATTCTGAAGTCATCTAAATTATTATCTGAGCATTTATTTTATGTACAAATAATGCAGTTCTTTGGATTTGATTTGTGAAAGCACTTGTGTAAACAAGCCAACCATGTTGTCGCCATTTTGAACCAAAAGCCATGTAACTTCGCGTTAATTGAATTTTTGGCAGAAAAATCATCATGTAATTGTAATGTGATTTTTGCAAATTTTGGCCATTTTCAAAATAAAGTATGGATACCGTATTAATCCGCCAATAAGACGATTTGTTTATAAGACGGGGGCTGTTTTTGGGCCCTTCCCAGGCAGGACTTTGCTTTTAATTAATTATAAGACGGGTTAAAAAAGTCGCCTGTCGGAGACATTCCCTGCCACTCAGAAATTCCTAAAGTACATGAAGACATCGGCGATGATTGGTCAGATTTGTAAGTGAATTTATCACAGAGCAGCAATTAAAAAAATTTCCAACACCACTTACAAGCATGCATACCATATTTAACTGTGTATAACACGCACCTTATTTACCCAGAAAACGTTTATAAAAATCCGATGTGTATTATTTATAGGAACACCAAAATCGGGACAGAAATCACCAAGATAATCGGTCGCGAAAACTCATGACATTCACGATCGCCCGTTAAAAATGCGAAATAGAATGATTGCTATAAGATATTCATGATTTTTTATACCTATCTCGCCCATACCAGGGTTCTGGCAGCTCAAAACAAGCAACTCGATCTGATTTGTAGTAATTTGATATCCTTTTCATGTCCATGCTTTTTTTGTTTACGCTTTTTTATTTTGCTGATCATGTGATCTCTTCAAAGGGAAACTACTCAAACAGGCATATGCATATGAATCTGTATTGATTACCGGACTTTGACAAGACTCAACCGTAACTTGAATAAATCAGCCTGCACAACTGATTTATTGTAGTTCAAAATAGGAAATAAATTTGGTAGAACATAAATATTGGCACGAACGATCATACATTGGAAAAAATTAAAAAGTATTTAAGTTTATGCAATTATTAAAATTATTGATAATAAACAAAACCAACTGGGCTTTTGAGGTAGGTAGATCGTTCATTTGCATTTTATCTTTTATTTTCTTACCACCCAGCTAGCATTCTACGTAAATCTACATCGGGCCATCATCGGCCCGTCAGCTACCCTGACGGGCCGATGGCGGCCCGATATAGATTTACGTAGAATGCTGACTGGGCATATGTTTATCTTTTTTTTTTTTTTTTTTTTATTTAAACTTTTCTTCCAACTTACCAAAAAAATTGTTTGAAATAAACAATGTTTATGATAAAGAAAATCAAACTACCAGCATACATCTGTGCACTTAATTGGTTAATTGGCAGTCAGAATGACAACTAGTTGACTTTAGTTGTTGTTTGCATTGCCCTGAGGCACTGAGTTGATAATTTCACGTCACAGTTAAGAAAGTGACACAAAGAAGGTGTTAATTATGAGAACACAAAAGAAATAACTACATTTTTATTATCATAGCGTCTGCAGTGGGGAAGCAAAGAACTGCCTACACTACATCAAGTTGCCTGAGGCCCATGGTAACAGAGCTGCACAACGAAAATTCAGTTAGCATTATCGTAAATTCGGCCTGTTTCTACTCTAAACCTTCCGAGTTCGGCCATTTTCAACTCAGTCCTAGTGAAATTTGACACTTAGTATCTGGTAACTTAGTAAATAACGCACGGATAAATTCTTCGTGTTTTACATAGAACATCTCTTTTTTTTATTTCAAAACTATTTAGCAAATATTCAGTGCGTGTTATACACGGGTGCGAGTAATACACAGAAAAATTCGGTACTTCACCTACAAAATTACCTTGCTGCTATTTCTGTCAAGGGACGAAGGTAAACATTATATCCTTCTACCGGTTTCGAAGATCAGCATTTTCCGTGACCACGTGGCACCACCGGACTTTGCCGAAAATACCGATATGGCCAAAGATCTTGATTATAAGATGGGTCTGGATTTTTGGGGGCTTTTTTTTTTTTTTTTGGAAAAATCCCCGTCTTATAGGCGGATTAATACGGTACCTTAGATTTGATATTTTCATAGAAAAAATAAGTTAGTCTTAGCTGTAAAAATTGATTTAATAGATATAGGTGTAAATGTCATTAAGGACTGTTATCACCACGGTCAATATATTTCTTTTCTAAGCGGAAATCACAAAACAACAGTGTATTTCTGAAAACAAACCTTGCCCACTAAAGCGTGACTTTGTATTTAAAACATCCAGCAGGTAGGTGGCGCTGCCGTTTATTTTCATTGAGAAATCAGTTTAACGCAATATTGAATTTAACGCGAAAATACATGGAGTATATTACTTTTATTCACACAGACTATTTAGGCTGACAAAATTAATCAGATAATTGATTAACTGATCTATAAATTCCACAAAAATGATTATCATTACAGATGTCTTATAATCAATGAGACGCCACATTTTGCGGCATCCCATCTGGGTCTACACTGTTTGCTCAGGCCTATTTGACCAAATACATACAGTAAAGTATAACATGGGAAGAGTCCTGCTCAGACAGACAAGTAAATTGACCAAATCTTTTGTGATAAATAATCGATCACAATGACAGGAGTGATAATCGACCAGATTAGCCAACCTTAGAGTCTATTTATACATTGTATTTGCTGTATGATGATTCTAGCGAATAAAAAGAAAAGAAAAAAATGCAACAATGTATCCATTTAAAGATACTGCCTCCAGATTTGTGGGACTTTTACCCAACCCGATCACATGATGAACAGGCCCTGCCTAAGGCAACTCTGCCCTGGAGACTATAGGCAGCCCAACTACTTCGCTGGCCCCGATGGGCGGGGGCCGTGGTCTGTGGGTCGTGATTTCTGAATACCCGATAATCAATGCACGCCGGTAATAGGTACCGCTACACTACCGGTCACAGGAGCTTGACATTGGATAATTTCTACTTATAGGGCCTGTCCTTCGAACCTTCGATTATTTCATAATCGTAGGGACAGGCCCTATAAGTAGAAATTAGCAAACGTCAAGCTCCTGTGCTACCGGTTGCCTACATAAAATGCACTTTACGGCATCAGGAATTTTGCTGAAGAACTGAACAAGTATCTGTTGTTGTTTTTCGCGAGCGACACACCATGAATTTCAAAAATGCAGGTAAAAGAAGCTTCCATGTTTGTAGCCTCGCGAAAAATAAACTGTTCGACAGCCGGTAGATTCTAGTAAACAAGCCTGTTGTCATACGACAACACACACAGTTGTCACAACACCCAGAAGGTCGGAAACCAGACACGATACGTATCGCTGAGCACTTTCATTGGCTGACTGACATCACATGTCTCAGTCGAAACACTCGGTGTTATTCGCTTTAATTATTGCGACTTTTCAGGCCACGGCAAGGGTCCGTACACACAATTCTGTTCTGTTCCATACGTGTTATCATTTGACGCCACCATCGTGGCTGCTTCTTCGCGGCTGCTTCTTCGCAGCCACGAGGCGGTGTCGCTACAAGAAAATGCATCTGTATTATTGCAAGGAAGTATCCATCAAAGAGATGGGATATTTAGTCCTGATTCAAGAGGGCGTCAATGCCTACCATGTTGTTTAGTATTATTGGTGAAAGCTGTACAGAAAAGGATCTGTACCAACAAGTTGAATGTCAACAACATGAATGAAATTCTGTTTGCAGGAGATAAATTATACAAGTATGCAAAAAAGAATGCCAAGACATATCATGACTATTTAGAGCCATGTGATTTGCCATCTTATTTTTCACTTGACAACCAGCATTATCCCTGGAAAGTGAAAAAAAAAAAAAAAAAAAAAAAAAAACATTTTCAGGAAATTTAAATATCTTATCCTTAGTGGAGTATCCTTTCCTTGATTTAGAGACAGGACTCGCTATGACTTTCTCATTCAACCCATATGCAGTCTTCATTTGCAACGGCTTTTCTATTGCATTATTGGAACAAGGTGACTGTTTCTACCTTTTTGAGTCACATGCAAGAGCTTCAGATGGAATGCCAAATGTTAATGGCAAAAACATTTTGTTAAAGAAAACAAATATAACTGGCATTTTCCTTACATTTGCGTAGATTGTTTAGTTTTGATAATTCCTTTACTACAACAGCGGTGAGTCAGTTTGATTTGCATTCGCTCTGTATATCTCATGTTTGCAGGGAGACCATAAAATGATACCAATGAGCTGGGTTTCAAATTTGTGACATAACTACCTATCCTCCTTTACAAGAATGTATTTCATTTGAGTTGTGTCCATCACAGCCTTATGCTTCCTCCCAGCTTGCTGACAGCTTAAATGAACACGGTTCCGCATTACTTGATTCACCCCTTATATGTGAAGAATTGCAAACCTCCCTGAATAAGAAACGTAAGTTAAGTGACACATCAAAAGATGGTTTGAGCAGTAAGAAATTTAAAAACAAAGAAAGTACTATAGTCACACAGTTTCACAAGTTGGTGTCTTGTGGTCCCCAGTACATATGTACAAGTTGTTGTCAAACATTTTTCAGACATTCTGATGTTAAATTTGATATTCAGGGTCTAAAGCCCGAGATGAAAAGACTCTGTACATTAGGACATAAAAGTGTGGAGGATAAGGAATGGATCTGTCAACAATGTGCTAATAGTTTGAAGAAAAATAACTTGAACAAATATCTTCCTTTTTGTCAAGCCCGCTTGCGCTGAGCAAGACATAGTCACCATAGCTGCATTTAAGTGTATATTAGTGAGTCCATCCGTATTTGTCCGTCCTAGCTAGAAATTTTGCATGCAGAATCATCTTTCAGTGTAGTTTGAAATTTCTCCAAGACTTGGCCTTGAGGTCAGATTTGTCAAGGACATGCACTTACCAGCAGAATTTAAGAGTTTTTAAAGAAAGTCTTCTATTCAGGAAGTGCAATGCCCAGATGCTTGATATATTCCATAGAGCTCCATCTTATGGTATAGTATTGGTGGCATTGGAATGTCGTCTATCTTCTTTGCATGTATTGTGTAAAATTGCATAGAAGATACACAGCACTCCATTAGTACTTTACAAGCTAGCAGACTCTTAGGACTATCAGTCCTTTGATATTTTATTTAAAACTAGAGTCCATGTCAATCAAAATTTTCTCGCACCTTTGATATCGACAATGGATACATATTTAGTAAAGGCATTAATTATTCAGTACGTGACAGATTATTATTGCCTAAATTAGATATTATATACAATACTTTCCTTTTGATTTTTTTTTATTGACTTTGTAACTATTCAGAAACTGCCAAAGTCGATCATTTCCTTCCTCTAAACTTACCGAAGCTCTAGATTATGTTGATATATATTTTTAATATATGCTTAGAGGTTAATTAACGAGAGTTTACCTCATAATAACAGATATTATCATATTCATATTAATCAATGTACGGTCTAGGCTTAGACAAAAGGGAAAACATCCTTAATTACGAGCCGGTAAAGAATTAAGATACACTTAATTATCTCTCTACCCCTTCTTTATGTTTACATTCGTTAAAGGGATCACAGTAATTCTCGCTAAGAGTTCAAGTTCAGTTTGCGAATAATGCAAAGATTAATATCTTGATTTCCAGTCCGCATCAAAAATGGTCTATATATATATAGATGAATATTTTTTTTTCCACACAATAAGTCATTTCAAGACGTTTCGATGATTTTGAAATGCACTGCTTCAATTTATAATATAGAATATGTTTATATAAACTTCACAACGTAGTAAGTGCTGCACCTTCGTTCCTGGTCAGATCTTACTTTTGTGATACGTTTTCGAACATACTGAAAGTTTCTCCGATTATACATTCGGTAAATAAACTTTCGAGTAGCATTTATGCTTTTAAACATTCAGATTATTTGATAATAGTTGGAGGTAATATATTATACCGATATTTATATATCTATCTTCATTATTTATCTTTCTCAACTTACTTTTAAGTTAGATTGACCTTCTCGCTACGTTCCAGGATTAAATCTAGCTAACATTATGGACCAGTCACTTTTTTATTTCCTAAACAATATTTTAACAGTTTTTCTCAGTATTCAGAGCATAACGACTTCATGAATACTTGGAAATAATTCAATTCTACGGGGATGGTCGGGTGGTGCGAAGGTGTCCTGTACCTCACGGCACCGGGGCGTCCAATTGATACTGGCTTACAGTTGGGCAAGGCCTGCTATCCTTGTAGCAGGTAAGGGTAGAAGGGGAATGTTTTTATTTCTTCTGTTTCTTCATTTTCACTTTTGTTCCTCTTTCTTCTTTCTTCCCTGTCCTCTCTTTCATCTCTTCTACTATCTCTTCTATCTCTTTTCTCCCTTTCTCTGGGAGATGACACAAAATGACCCACAAGGGTTGACGTGTCGTTAAACCCCAACACAATCAAAAGCTTATTAAACTAAGCCTAAAACAAGCCCTAGTTTTTAGAATGGATATTATCCTTCGATTCAGTTCATGGAGATACATCCATTTAGATCCCATTATCTCTATTTCAATCATACAAAATTCTAATGACTAAGTACTCTTTTCTACGTACGAATACAGAATATCGAGTCACTGTTGCTGCATATTGGTTAAAGATTAAACAAGTTTTATCTTAAACCTATATGATGTTAAATTAACTATTATCTCTTTCATATTTATACATGTTTTTACCCTTCCATCAGGATGTATGTATATATATGTATATATATTTTCTTCCTGAATTCATTTGCAAATACGTAATTTGATATTTCAGGAATTACCAATTATGCAGACATAGATTTTATTCTATTAATATTCAATTCTAAAAATTTGATTGAATATTTATCTATAAAATTCTGGGCAGTAATTTTATAGCGAGTTATATGTTTAATAATTCCTTGCTTAATAAATAGTTACGCTTAACCTTTTATTTATAGCAGGAATTTGTTCCGTAGTATAATTTTAATTTAGTATTTATATATTTCTTACTATTCTTAAATATGCGTATAGAATAGTAATACTATCTCTTAACTTATAAATTAAGTGTTTTAGAGATTATTAATCAGTACTATTGTATAATTGTTCTTCAGAGATTATCACACTATTACTTTTTCTCTGAGTCCTTCTCTTTTAACTTCATAATACATTAACCTATAGATAATGTGGTATTCTCTTCTGTTTTCACACCTTCCACAGAAAAAACGACCTTTCAGTCGTTAATTAAAGTCTTAAACCAGAAGGTCCCTTAGGTAGTTACCTGTGTGACGTAACTCTTCCCGCTCAATTGACCACGTGTCGGTTTCTTTTCTGTGGACAAAGAAATTCTACAAGGATTATCTACCTGTGATAGAAATTTGGATTATTTCTTTCCTCACGGATAAATTTCTGTATCCTTGTGTTTCTTTTGTTTATTTATCACTCCTTTCACTTTCTATGTTATTATTTAAAATTTTCAATTTTCGATTTCACGTATTTTTTGACTGTCTTTTTTCGACATGCATTTTCGCGACTCTCGCTATTCGGCACAACGCTCGTGCGCGATCGGTTCGATAGTCGTGTTTTAAATATGCAGAATATTTTTGTTCTTTTCGTTCCAGGTTATCCAGTAATTACGATATGTTTTTCCTGGACTTTATTTGCAGAGATCTTCAGTTGGCTAAAGATTCTCATGGTGGAGAAGCTGATTGTAAAGAACTTGTCAACCCTTGATGGGTTATAAGACAATTCTTTACTGATGGGAGCCCCACCCCATATGGCTATACAGCCGGGGTAAGACCCATCAAGGTGGCATCTTTGGGTACTTAGTATCCGATAAAGTCTAAGTCCACCAGTCACCAGTCACCGGTCATCCAGTCACCAGTCAACCAGGTGCCAGTCAACCAGGCACCAGTCACCAGTCAACCAGTCACCAGTCACCGGTCAACCAGGCACCAGTCAGCTAGTCTCCAGTCAATAATTTAATTATTTTCTGGAAAGACTTAGTTTTTTGACATATTTCACCGGACAAAATAGTCACGTATACTAACTTCCGGTCATTATGTCTAATTATTAAAATTTTTCACCGGGCAAAGTGTCAGTAATATTTCTGATACTTATACCCGGTCATATTATTATATTATTTCTGATTTTTCACCAGGCAAACTTTTACAGAAAGTGTCTGGTCAATTTTTGCCTAATAATTAATTATCACCGGGAAAAAAAAGTTTCGAATACTTGTGCCCGGTCAGTTTTCATATATAATCTCCCTTTTTCATCGGACTAGAGTTACGAATACTACTATCCGATCAATTTATCAAATTACTTGTAACTTTACCGGGCAACAGCTACGAATACTAGTGTCCGGTCATTATGTCGGGTAACTAGTGTCAAAATAGTGATCACTAATTTCCGAACAGTCTATTATCGTTCATAGAGCTCCATTCACATTTAAGTCAATGGATATAGGTTATTAAGTGAAATACATAGTAACTTATCATACATAAAATTCTGTACAGTCTTTCCCGAATCAGACTAGAATCTTTAATGTTCCACTGACTTATTATAGGAGTGTAATTCCATTAATATTTTAAATTAACTTATGTTTTATCCGCTAGAAAGAGTTAAACTTCCGACTATAACAAAATTTTTACCAGGCAGCAGTTCGTAGACTAGTGCCAGGTCATTCAAATTATGTTTTATCTCTTTTATTCGCTAGAAAATGGTTAACTTCGAGTGTACCAGTTTATCTTGCCCCCCCCCCCCCCCCCCCCGGGGGTGAAGCTGCCTCTGGGCAGCTTGCCCCCCGGGGGTGAAGATACCACAGGGTATCTTACCCCCCACCCTGGTCAGCTTGCCCCCCAGGGATGAAGCTGCCTCTGGGCAGCTTGCCCCCCGGGGTTGAAGATACCCTGGCCTGGGCAGCTTGCCCCCCACCCCAAGAAAACCTGACAGAACTTAATGCAGGAAGATTTTATGTTTTTAAAATAAAAATCCTTATAATAGAAACATGGGAAAACTGATTTTTACATGTGTGTGCATATGCATCTTTTTCCTGATATGAGGAAATTGAGGGCCAGAATATAGTGGCCTTAGAAGTTTGCATGTATGCCAGAAAACCTGGCAGACTCCATTCTAAAAGATAATTTATCACTTAATAGACTTTCCTATTAAACAGTCATTTGAATATTCATAATATTGACCATCAACTATTTTTCTATGGCTGGAGGTGAGGTGGGGGGTAAGATACCATGGCCTGGGCAGCTTGCCCCCCACCCCTAGAAAACCTGACAGAACTTTATTCAGAAAGATTTTATTCCTTTTAAATAAAAATCTTAATGATAGATACATGGAAAAACTAATTTTTTATGTGCATATGCATCTTTTACCCGATAGGAGGAAATTGAGGTCCAGAATATAGTGGCCTTAGAAGCTAGCAACAATGCCAGAAAACCTGGCAGACTCCATTCCAAAAGATAGTTTATCACTGAAGAGACTTTCCTATTGAACAGTCATTTGAATATTCATAATATCGACCATTAACCATTTTTCTCTAAACAGGAAAGGGTGGGGGTTAAGATACCGTGGCCTGGGCAGTTTGCCCCCCCCGGGGGTGAAGATACCCTTGCTTGCGCAGCTTGAACCGCCCTCAAGAAAATCTTATACAACTTAATTCAGTAAGTTTTTTTCTTCTTTTAAATAAAAATCCTTACAACAGAAACATGGCAAAACTGATTTTTATGTACATACACATCTTTTATTGGATAGGAGGAAACTGAGAGCCTTAGAAGCTTGCACCTATGCTATTTTTATCTGAATGTAGAGGAGAGGGGCATGTGATACAGAAAAAAAAAGAGATACAGTAAAAATGTAAAAGCAGGTACTACTACCATTCTAATGTCTGTGCATTAGAATTTTAAGTTTTGAATGATTATATAGCTTGTCTGATCTGAGTTTGCCATGTTTCTAGGGGTGGGGGGCAAGCTGCCCAGGCCAGGGTATCTTCACCCCGAGGGGGCAAGCTGCCCAGGCCAGGGTATCTTACTCCCCACCCCAGCCTATCTGAAGAAATATAGATAATAAAAAGTAACAGAAATATTCAAATGACCTGTTAAATGGGAAATTGTTTTAAAAAGATAAAAATAACAGTCTGAATTTAATTTTGTTTACAGGATTTTCTGAGCTTGGGAGGGAACTTCTTGAGCCACAGTATTTTGGCCCCAGCCCTTTCCATAAAGTGAAAAAATAGGTAAAAGCAGGTACTACAACCATTCTAATATCTGTGCATTAGAATTTTAAGTTTAAAATGATTAAATAGCTTTTCAGATCGGAGTTTGCCAAGTTTCCAGCAGTGCGGGGCAAGCTGCCCAGGTCAGGGTATCTTCACCCACGGGGGGCAAGCTGCCCAGGCCAGGGTATCTTACCCCCCACTTCAGCCTATCTGAAGAAAGATAGATAATAAAAAGTAATAGAAATATTCAAATGACCTGTTAAATGGGAAATTGTTTTAAAAACATAAAAATAACATTCTGAACTTTAACTTTGTTTACAAGATTTTCTGAACTTGGAAGGAAACTTCTTGAGCCACAGTATTTTGGCCCCAATCCCTTTCCATAAAGTGAAAAAGTAGGTAAAAGCAGATACTACTACCATTCTAGTGTCTGTGCATTAGAATTTTAAGTTTAAAATATTAAATAGCTTTTCAGATCGGAGTTTGCCAAGTTTCCAGGGGTGGGGGGCAAGCTGCCCAGGCCAGGGTATCTTCACCCCCAGGGGGCAAGCTACCCAGGCCAGGGTATCTTAGCCCCCACCCCAGCCTATCTGATGAAAGATAGATAATAAAAAGCAATAGATATATTCAAATGACCTGTTAAATGGGAAATGGTTTTAAAAAGATAAAAATAACATTCTGAACTTTAATTTTGTTTACAAAATTTTCTGAGCTTGGGAGGAAACTTCTTAGCCACAGTATTTTGGCCCCAATCCCTTTCCGTAAATTGAAAAGGTAGGTAAATGCAGGTACTATTACCATTCTAATGTCTGTGCATTAGAATTTTAAGTCTAAAATGATTAAATAGCTTTTCAGATCAGAGTTTGCCAAGTTTCCAGAGGTGGGGGTCAAGCTGCCCAGGCCAGGGTATCTTCACCCCCTGGGGGCAAGCTGCCCAGGCCAGGGTATCTTAACCCCCACACCAGCCTATCTGAAGAAAGATAGAAAATAAAAAGCAATAGAAATATTCAAATGACCTGTTAAATGGGAAACTGTTTTAAAAAGATAAAAATAACATTCTGAACTTTAATTTCGTTTACAAGATTTTCTGAGCTTGGGAGGAAACTTATTGAGCCACAGTATTTTGGCCCCAATCCCTTTCCATAAAGTGAAAAAGTAGGTAAAAGCAGATACTACTACCATTCTAGTGTCTGTGCATTAGAATTTTAAGTTTAAAATGATTAAATAGCTTTTCAGATTGGAGTTTGCCAAGTTTCCTGGGGTGGGGGGCAAACTGCCCAGCCAGGGTATCTTCACCCCCGGGGGGCAAGCTGCCCAGGTCGGGGTATCTTACCCCCCACCCCTGCCTATCTGAAAAAAGATAGATAACAAAAAGCAATAGAAATATTCAAATGACCTGTTAAATGGGAAACTGTTTTAAAAAGATAAAAATAACATTCTGAACTTTAATTTGTTTACAAGATTTTCTGAGCTTGGGAGGAAACTTCTTAGCCACAGTATTTTGGCCCCAATCCCTTTCCGTAAATTGAAAAAGTAGGTAAATGCAGGTACTATTACCATTCTAATATCTGTGCATTAGAATTTTAAGTTTAAAATGATTAAATAGCTTTTCAGATCAGAGTTTGCAAGTTTCCAGGGGTGGGATGGGGGGGGCGGGGGGTGGGAGCGGGGAGGGGGGTGCAGGGGTGCAGGCTGCCCAGGCCAGGATATCTTCACCCCAAGGGAGCAAGCTACCCAGGCCAGGGTATCTTAACCCCCACCCAAGCCTATCTGAAGAAAGATAGAAAATAAAAAGCAATAGAAATATTCAGATGACCTGTTAAATGGGAAACTGTTTTAAAAAGATAAAAATAACATTCTGAACTTTAATTTTGTTTACAAGATTTTCTGAGACTGGGAGGAAACTTATTGAGCCACAGTATTTTGGCCCTAATCCCTTTCCATAAAGTGAAAAAGTAGGTAAAAGCAGGTACTACTACCATTCTAATGTCTGTGCATTAGAATTTTAAGTTTAAAATGATTAAACAGCTTTTCAGATCAGAGTTTGCCAAGTTTCCAGGGGTGGGGGGCAAGCTGCCCAAGCCAGGGTATCTTCATCCCCGGGGGGCAAGCTGCTCAGGCCAGGGTATCTTACCCCCCACTTTAGCCTATCTGAAGAAAGATAGATAATAAAAAGTAATAGAAATATTCAAATGAACTGTTAAATGGGAAATTGTTTTAAAAAAGATAAAAATAATATTCTGAACTTTAGTTTTGTTTACAAGATTTTCTGAGCTTGGGAGGAAACTTCTTGGGCCACAGTATTTTGGCCCCAATCCCTTTCCATAAAGTGAAAAAAATAGGTAAAAGCAGGTACTACAACCATTCTAATGTCTGTGCATTGGAATTTTAAGTTTAAAATGATTAAATAGCTTTTCAGATTGGAATTTGCCAAATTTCCAGGGGTGGGGGTCAAGATGCCCAGGCCAGGGTATCTTCACCCCCAGGGGGCAAGCTGCCCAGGTCAGGGTATCTTACCCCCTGCCCCTTCCTGTTAGACGAAAGATAGGTAATATCAGAATCTGGAAATTCTCTAATGACCTGTTCAATGGGAAATTCTATTAAAAGTGATAAAATATCTTTCTGAACTGTGTCTGCAAGGACTTCTGAGTTTGGGAGGAAAATGCTTAGGCTGCAGTATCTTAGCCCCAACCTCCTCCCATAAAGAGTAAAATAATGAAAAACATACATTACTACTGTTCTGATAATTGTGTGATATAAATTTGTTATAAAAAAAAAAATAAATATCATTCTGAATTGAGTTTGCCAGGTTTTCTGGGGTGGGGGGTAAGCTGCCCAGGGTGGGGGGGCAAGCTGCCCAGGGGGGTAAGATAAACTGTTACACCGGCTCTAACGAAAATTTCATCGGGAGGCACTTCGTAGAGTAGTGCCAGGTCATTCTAACGAAATTCCACCGGGCAGTAGTTTCGTAGACTAGTGTCATGTCATTGTGTCGGATTACTAGTGTCCGATTAGTAGTCACTAGTACTCGCTCAACATATTTTTTATTTATTAACCACTATAGACATGTATAGTCTTGGGTTATAGGTTATTGAATGACAGCGATGGGTTCTAATACCTAGTAGCCACTTATATTGTTGAATTCTGTCCAGTCACTTTTGAACTTGACTTAAATTCTATTTATATATTTATTATTGAAAATGAATTAAGAATTATCGGTTACTATCAAATTCGCAATTCATTCACTAAGTGTAGAAGATACTTCCACCTATAATTATATCTCTTTTATTCGCTACAAAGAGATTAACTTCTTACATATTCACCTTATTCGGCTCTAGGGCAAAGGTGAACTATAAAACTATCGTTATTTATAAGAAGAAAAATATACACGAAATCTAAAAATTTTTCTTCTTTCCTCCCCTGTTTTTCTTCTACATGCTCCGATATGTAATCAGCATGTAATCTAAGGAGTAAATTGACAAGAAAGTAGCAATTGATCTTTTCTACTTTCTATTAATTTTTCATTCATAAGGTATCGGAAATTTACACCAACCAGATAAATAAATTAACAGTTTATTTATTTATTCGCTACCTCTCTAGATTACTACGATTTAAAATTCTAGTTGAGGTACATATTTTCCTTTTGCCTTTTCTACATGGAAAATAGTTGATCCTTTAAGCTATTATTCTATTTTATACTATCTTTTGATTGATTATATAAGAGTCTAGGTCAGTCGTGCTCTGTCTAAACTCTGCTATAAAATAATAAATAAGAAGAAAATCTTATATTTAGGCATAGATATAATTCGATACGTTCTTTACTTTGCCTGTTTTATTTTTTTTTTTTCTTCTGGATCATTTAAGACTTACGATAGCTATATACCAGATATTTTTGCATCAGTAAGAATCTATTACGCCGAAGATTCTTCATATTGGAATAATAATTTTATTATGTTTATAATTTCTAGACCCAATTAATCCTCGTATATTATAGGTCTACTTTATCTTACTGAGGAATAGTTTTGCTTCGACTAGCTCTATACCTCTAATATTTTATTTATAACTAGAGTCCATGTCAATCAAAATTTTCTTGCACTTTGGTATTGACAATGGATACATATTTAGTAAAGGCATTAATTATTCAGTACGTGACAGATTATTATTGCCTAAATTAGATATTATATACAATACTTTCCTTTTGATATTTTTTTTTATTGACTTTGTTACTATTCAGAAACTGCCAAAGTCAATCATTTCCTTCCTCTAAACTTACCGAAGCTCTAGATTATGTTGATATATATTTTTAATATATGCTTTGAGGTTAATTAACGAGAGTTTACCTCATAATAGCAGATATTATTATATTCATATTAATCAATTTATGGTCTAGGCTTAGACAAAAGGGAAAACATCCTTAATTACGAGCCGGTAAAGAATTAAGATACACTTAATTATCTCTTTACCCCTTCTTTATGTTTACATTCGTTAAAGGGATCATAGTAATTCTCGCTAAGAGTTCAAGTTTAGTTTGCGAATAATGCAAAGATTAATATCTTGATTTCCAGTCCGCATCAAAAATGGTCTATATATATATAGATAAATATCTTTTCCGAAACTGGATATTTATTTATTTTTCCACACAATAAGTCATTTCAAGACATTTCCATGATTTTGAAATGCACTGCTTCAATTTATAATATAGAATATGTTTATATGAACTTCACAACGTAGTAAGTGCTGCATCTACATTCCTAGTCAGACCTTACTTTTGTGATACGTTTTTGAACATACTGAAAGTTTCTCCGATTATACATTCGGTAAATAAACTTTCGAGTAGCATTTATACTTTTAAACATTCAGATTATTTGATAATAGTTGGAGATAATATATTATACCGATATTTATATATCTATCTTCATTATTTATCTTTCTCATCTTACTTTTAAGTTAGATTGACCTTCTCGCTACGTTCCAGGTTTAAATCTAGCTAACATTGTGGACCAGTCACTTTTTTATTTTCTAAACAATATTTTAACAGTTTCTCAGTATTCAGAGCATAATGACTTCATGAATACTTGGAAATAATTCAATTCTACGCTTATTAAACTAAGCCTAAAACAAGCCCTAGTTTTTTACAACGGATATTATCCTTCGATTCAGTTCATGGAGATACATCCTTTTAGATCCCATTATCTCTATTTCAATCATACAAAATTTTAATGACTAAGTACTCCTTTTCTACGTACGAATACAGAATATCGAGTCACTGTTGCTGCATATTGGTTAAAGATTAAACAAATTTTATCTTAAACCTATATGATGTTAAATTAATTATTATCTCTTTCATATACATGTTTTTACCCTTCCGTCAGGGATCGTGGTAATAATATTATTTTATTACTCTCTATGGTTTACGCATAGATCTCGAGAGTATATATATATATATGTATATATATGTATATATGTATATATATTTTCTTCCTGAATTCATTTGCGAGTACATAATTTGATATTTCAGGATTTGCCAATTATGCAGACATAGATTTTATTCTATTAATATTCAATTCTAAAACTTTGATTGAATACTTATCTATAAAATTCTGGGCAGTAATTTTATAGCGTTATATGTTTAATAATTCCTTGCTTAATAAATAGTTACGCTTAACCTTTTATTTATAGCAGGAATTTGTTCCGTAGTATAATTTTAATTTAGTATTCATATATTTCTTACTATTCTTAAATATGCGTATAGAATAGTAATACTATCTCTTAACTTATAAATTAAGTGTTTTTGAGATTATTAATCAGTACTATTGTATAATCTTTCTTCAGAGATTATCACACTATTACTTTTTCTCTGAGTCCTTCTCTTTTTATGAACATTTTGATTCGTCATTACAAAGTGGAATTTTTAACATTTCTTGATTTCCATGATTATTTACTCAGGAGTACTTTTCATGGCAATCTTCTGGTATAGAAAGATTCTATCCAGCTTATTTATTATTGCTTAATCTTATCAATACGGTAAGATTTAGCCAAACTATGACCGTCTTACAGTTGTCTGCGATCAACCTTATTCTCGTCTCTCTTATTCTCTGTCAAACTCTTAAGTTATGATGTTGACAGTTTCTTCTTTATTATTTTGTCAGGACATCAAACGCTTTTATATGTCTATGACAAAACTAATTATCAATGGTTTCTTTTTCTTCCCAGCAGTTTTATGCAAACTCTGTATTATTTTATTGCTTGACTAAAAATTCGTAATACAATTAGTCTAGCAATAGTTTTAACCATTACGTTTGTCTATACCTTTTTTAGCTCACCTGAGCTCTGCTCAGGATGAGCTATTGTGATCACTTTTCGTCCGTCGTCCGTCCGTCCGTCCGTCTGTGCGTCCGTCCGTCCGTGCGTCGGTCCGTTAACATTTTCAAACGACTTCTCCTCTGAAACCACTGAGCCAATTATTTCATATGGAGCCTCCTTAGGGTGGGGGAACGAAAAATTGCTAAAATGGTCGCGGTCCGTTGACCAAGATGGCCGCCACGCCCATATATGGTAAAAACCTTTAAAAATCTTCTTCTCCAGAACCGAGAATGCCTTGGGGCTGAACCTTTGCAGGAATCATCGGGGACGGGAGGTCTACCAAAATTGCTAAAAGAATTGTCGTACGTTGACGTTTGACCTTTTTACGGCAAGGTCAAGTTTGCTTCCCTATGCATTTGTATGGGAAAAACCTTTAAAAATCTTCTTCTCCAAAACCGAGCATGCCTTATGGCTGAATCTTTGCATATATCTTTGGGAACAGGAGAGCTACCAAAATTGCTAAAATAATGGACGTACATTGACATTTGACCTTTTTACGTTAAGGTCAATTTTGCTTCCTTATGCATTTGTATGGGAAAAATGACCAGAATTTCAAACAACTTCTCCTCTGGAGCCTCTGGGCCAATTTTGCTCAAATTTCATATGGAGCCTCCTTAGGGTGGGGGAACGAAAAATTGCTAAAATGGTCACGGTCCGTTGACCAAGATGGCCGCCACGCCCATATATGGTAAAAACCTTTAAAAATCTTCTCCTTCAGAACCGAGAATGCCTTTGGGCTGAACCTTGGCAGGAATCATCGAGGACGGGAGGTCTACCAACATTGCTGAAAGAATTGTCGTACGTTGACGTTTGACCTTTTTACAGCAAGGTCAAGTTTGCTTCCCTGTGCATTTGTATGTGAAAAACCTTTAAAAATCTTCTTCTCCAAAACTGAGCATGCCTTATGGCTGAATCTTTGCATATATCTTTGGGAACAAGAGGGCTACCAAAATTGCTAAAATAATGGTCGTACATTGACATTTGACCTTTTTACGTTAAGGTCAATTTTGCTTCCTTATGCATTTGTATGGGAAAAATGTTCAGAATTTCAAACAACTTCTTCTCTGGAGCCTCTGGGCCAATTTTGCTCAAATTTCATATGGAGCCTCCTTAGGTAGGGGGAACAAAAGATTGCTAAAATGGTCACGGTTCATTGACCAAGATGGGCGCCATGCCCATATATGGTAAAAACCTTTATAAATCTTCTTCTCTAGAACAGAGGATGCTTTGGGACTGAATATTTGCATAAATCATCGGGGACAGGGGGTCTACCAAAGTTGCTAAAATAATGGTCATACATTGACATTTGACCTTTTTTACGGCAAGGTCAAGTTGCTTCCTTATGCATTTGCATGGAAAAAAACATTTAAAAATCTTATTCTCCAAAACCGAGGATGGCTTGTGGCTGAATCTTTGCATATATCATCTGGAACGGGCGGTCTACCAAAGTTGCTAAAATAATTGTCATACATTGACATTTAACCTTTTTACGGCGAGGTCAAGTTTGCTTCTGTATGCATTTGTATGGGCGCCATACATTTGTATGGAAAAAATGTTGATAATTTCAAATGGCTTTTCCTCTGAAGCCTCCGGGCCAGTGTTGCTCAAATTTCATGCAGAGCCTCCGTGGGCAGGAGAATGAAAGATTGCTAAAATGGGTATGGTCCATTGATCAAAATGGCTGCCATGCCAATATATGGTAAAAACCTTTAAAAATCTTCTTCTCCATAACCAAATAAGCCCTGGGTCCTAATCTTTGCACAAATTATAGGGGACAGGAGATCTACCAAAATTGCTCAAATGATGGTTTATGTTGACATTTGACCTTTTTACCTCCAAGGTCAAATTTGCTTCCCTATTTGTGTGGGCCATATACATTTATATTGAAAGTATCGAAGTGACTTGTAGATCAACAGTAGTTAAAATTGTTCTGATTGGAAATCTAAGATGGCCATCATCTGGTTTATATTTATAATATGTCCCTGCCACTGTGCTGTTTACATGTATAAAATCACGATTCTTCAGAAAACACTTAGCCAATTTCCACCAAATTTCACATTGATCCTTCTGTTGAAATGTGATCGATAGTTTATTCATGATCATGCTCCATTGACTGTCAGGCCCATATATTCTTCTTCAAAACTAAGAACTGCTCAAATGATGATATTTTCATTAGTTGCGATGATAGGATTGGATAAATGTTGCATAACATCTGCATGTCTGCCGTGGCTATGTCACTCAGGTGAGCGAATCGTGGCCCGTGGGCCTCTTGTCTTCTGATGGATAACTGAGTTATAGTTAAGTTAACTCCATCTACCTTTATTATCTCCCCTTCTTTATTTTGATCAAAGGGGAATAATTATAAATTATGGTTATTTTAAGTCTATGTCTGTTCATCGGAAACTGTCCTGTCGCTCCAATTAACAGAATCTAATTAGTTTATAATTCTAATAGCTTAGACTATTACAATTACATAGCTACACATATCTAGAATTTTATCCAAAATATCTACATATGTCAGTTATCTATAGGATACTCCACCGAGTAGAGGGGGTGGTCGGGTGGTGCAAAGGTGTTGTGTACCTTACATCACTGGGGCGTCCAACTGATATTGGCTTACAGTTGGGCAAGGCCTGCTATCCTTATAACAGGTAAGGGTAGAGGGGGAATGTTTTCATTTCTTCTATTTCTTCACTTTCACTCCTGTTCCGCTTTCTTCCCTGTCCCTCTCTTTCATCTCTTCTATCTCTTTTCTCCCTTTCAAATCCACCGAGTAGATTTTTCCTTATTTATTCAAGACCCTAGATAGACTACTTGCAGTGTATGGTCTTGGCTTTTTGTTTTACAAATTTTGTCTTGAAAATATTTCTATATTCCTAGCTTACTTTGCGATGGAATATTTATGTTATGTTTCAATGACTCCTTTTTCTTTTTGAAGCCAATTGTTGTTTCCCAAAAAGAAAAGAAAAGGGCGGGGGGGGGTGGGGGGGGGGGGGGTGCGGGCCAATGTTAGGTCTCTGAGACTTAAGAACTGGCTTCCTCTAGAGTCTACTATTATATATAAGGTTGTTAGATCATAACACCTTAAAGATATGCTATTTTGTGAATCTAGATTATTCTTTCTATTAAATATAGAATTAGAATGTATCTGATTCCTTTGAGTTTCCTGAGTTTTTAACCAGAAGTGGTGAGATATTATTGGTGTTAGAATTAGGAGAGCACCTCCCTCCTATTCTGCAAATTCTAGCACATTATCTATAGGTTAATGTATTATGAAGTTAAAATGAAGTTTTTTAAAAGTAAAACATATTTTAACGAGTAATACTTAACCTATAGATAATCAATTATCTCCCTCCGTCCACCCTCGCTTATCTCTCCTAATTGTGTCTATTGTTTTACACATAAAAGAAACTGACACGTGGTCAATTGAGCGGGAAGAGTTACGTCACACAGGTAACTGCCTAAGGGACCTTCTGGTTTAAGACTTTAATTAACGACTGAAAGGTCGTTTTTTCTGTGGAAGGTGTGAAAACAGAAGAGAATAGCACATTATCTATAGGTTAAGTATTACTCGTTAAAATATGTTTTACTTTTAAAAAACCTTCATTTTTATGAACATTTTGATTCGTTATTACAAAGTGGACTTTTTAACTTTTCTTGATTTCCATGATTATTTACTCAGGAGTACTTTTCATGGCAATCTTCTGGTATAGAAAGATTCTATGCAGCTTATTTATTATTGCTTAATCTTATCAATACGGTAAGATTTAGCCAAACTATGACCGTCTTACAGTTAGCTGTGATCAACCTTATTCTTATCTCTCTTATTGTCTGTCAAACTCTAAGTTATGATGTTGACAGTTTCTTCTTTATTTTTTTGTCAGGACATCAAACACTTTTATATGTCTATGACAAAACTAATTATCAATGGTTTAGTTTGTTTTTTCTTCCCAGCAGTTTTATGCAAACTCTGTATTATTTTATTGCTTGACTGAAAATTCGTAATACAATTAGTCTAGCAATAGTTTTAACCATTATGTTTGTCTATACCTTTTTCTTCTGATGGATAACTGAGTTATAGTTAAGTTAACTGCATCTACTTTTATTATCTCCCCTTCTTTAATTTGATCAAAGGGGAATAATTATACAACATTATGGTTATTTTAAGTCTATGTCTGTTCATCGGAAACTGTCCTATTGCTCCAATTAACAACTTAGACTATTACAATTAGATAGCTTCACATATCTAGAATTTTATCCAAAATATCTACATATGTCAGTTATCTATAGGAAACTCCACCGAGTAGACTTTTCCTTATTTATTCAAGACCCTAGATAGACTACTTACAGTGTATGGTCTTGGCTTTTTGTTTTACAAATTTTGTTTTGAAAATATTATTTCTATATTCCTAGCTTACTTTGCGATGGAATATTTATGTTATGTCTCAATGACTCCCCTTTTCTTTTGAAGCCAATTGTTGTTTCCCAAAAAGAAAAAAAAGGGGGGTGGGGGCGGCGGCCAATGTTAGGTCTCTGAGACTTAAGAACTGGCTTCCTCTAGAGTCTACTATTATATATAAGGTTGTTAGATCATAACACCTTAAAGATATGCTATTTTGTGAATCTAGATCAGTCTTTCTATTAAATATAGAATTAGAATGTATCTGATTCCTTAGAGTTTCCTGAGTCTTTAACCAGAAGTGGTGAGATATTATTGGTGTTAGAATTAGGAGAGCACCTCCCTCCTGTTCTGCAAATTCTAGCACATTATCTATAGGTTAATGTATTATGAAGTTAAAATGAAGTTTTTTAAAAGTAAAACATATTTTAACGAGTAATACTTAACCTATAGATAATCAATTATCTCCCTCCGCCCACCCTCGCTTATCTCTCCTAATTGTGTCTATTGTTTTACACATAAAAGAAACTGACACGTGATCAATTGAGTGGGAAGAGTTACGTCACACAGGTAACTGCCTAAGGGACCTTCTGGTTTAAGACTTTAATTAACGACTGAAAGGTCGTTTTTTCTGTGGAAGGTGTGAAAACAGAAGAGAATAGCACATTATCTATAGGTTAAGTATTACTCGTTAAAATATGTTTTACTTTTAAAAAACTTCATTTTAATGAGACAACAGTCTCAGTTGTCAGCAATGGAACATTCAAGTGTTCAGACTATAAATAATGTTACTCAAGGTGGATTAGGTAACCAGGTGTCCCAGCCAACATGGAATGATCCACAGATACACATAGTCTCTGCCACCGGTAAGTCAGCATCAACTTTTTACTACATCTGTGACTTTGTTCCCCGTTCCCTCGAAGAAGACTTGGTAGTGGGGGGTCAGGGGGAACACCAGGTGGTCATTAAATCTGGTCCCAAGAAGCCCAAACTGGAGTCATTGACCCTATCCGGCAATGGTCGGTAGCAAATTTGGCGATTCTTTATCGCTTAGTGAATGAGGGTAAACTTGTGGGGCCCAGCTTAATGGATTACCTGTCCTACACCACTAAGGTGTATCAACTACGGTAGTGCAAAGATTCAGCCTCTCCTCAGTGTTGCTGTATGACAGATAATACTGCAAACTCCAGGCAAGCATGAATTTCTGCTGGGGGATGGATGTGCAGCATTTGCACATGCTTTTCCTTCAGGCCCGGGGTGGTGTGGGATCCCACGGTGGCCAAGCCCATGGTCAGAGAAAGGTAACTGGGAACCATATGCTCTCAAAACCTAGGACCGATAAACATAGTGAGGTATGTAGAAATTTAACTCGGACAAGGGCTGCAGCTTTGACAACTCCAAATTTAAACACAAATGCATAGTTCCCGGCTGTGGTCAGGGTCACTCAGCCATTGCCCATGGTAAAGAAAAAAAGTAGAAATTGAGGTCAACCCCTTGCCTGGACTGTGTTTGACAGCTTGGGAAGAGGAGCTAGGGGATGATTTTGACTGTCAATTCATTCTTGACGGAATAAAAAATGGGTTTGACATAATTGATGCTCATATATAACCAGTGTCCCGCCAAAACCACCCTTCAGCTAGACCTGCTAGCAAACTGTATGACAAAGCTCAAGTCATTCGTGAAATAGAAAATGGTCACTATGTAGTTTGCGACAAGCCCCCAAAAATTGTTAGCCCAATGGCTGCCATTCCTAAGCCCAATGGTTATGTCAGACTCATACATGACTGTTCTCGTCCTGTAGGAGAGGCAGTAATCGACTACTGCTCAACAGACTGGCACCAAAAATTTGCTCACGTTGATGACGCGGCAGCACTCATGACCGAAGGCTGCTTCTATGCCAAGGTGGACCTCCGATAAGCTTATCGATCAGTTGATCTCAGCAAACTGAGTCATGATGTTACTGGTCTGTCCTGGAACCTTGGTGGAAGAACAGTTTTCATGAAGGATACCCATCTTCCTTTTGGGGCATGTCTCCATGTCTCAGTGTCGGCATTTTCCATAGACTCACCCAGGTTGTAAAACGCATGATGGCTCGTAAGGGATATGACCTCACCATTGTTTACTTGGATGATTTCCTAATCATCGCTAAATCAAAACTGGTCTGTGCAGAAACTATCCAGACACTAATTTTGCTTCTCCAGAAGCTTGGCTTCCTAATTCACTGGGGCAAGGTAGTTGATCCCACTACATGCATCACCTTTTTAGGAATAGCACTCAAAATAACTGAAATGATGCAAGAAGCCAATCAGATCTTGTTTATCCCTTTTATCAACCAATCAAACACTCCCTAGCCCATGCAAAGGTTGACACTTGACTTTCAGTGTCACTTTCAAAAAATTGACGCCATTCTGAAAATTTTACCCTCCCACCCTTTCCCCTTGTACATAGTAGTTTAGAGTTTTGTAGATTTAGTGAAATTCTGAGCCCTAAGATTGGATGGTGTATTTATTTATCACTGTGACTCACTTCCCTTGTGCGCACTTGGTTCACATGAGGTTTAACGTGCCAAACCTCATTGTTTAGATGTGTGCTAAGTATTAGATGCCTTGAGCCTATGTTTTTCTTTTTTTCATTCACCCTAGTGATCAGTGCTGACGAGGGTGAGTCAGTAAGTAACCAGCCTAACTTATTTCCGGTTGAGATCCACCTCTTCTTTTTTGATGTAATTGCCCTCTAGTGTGATGCACTTAGACCAACGGTGTTCAAGTGCCATCAGCCCAGAACTGAAAATGTCAGGGTCCTTTCCATTGACCCACTCCTCAGCTGCCGTCATGACTTCTTCATCAGACCGGAAATGAAGTCCATGGATATCCTTTTTCAAGTTTGGGGATAGGAAGAAGTGGCTAGGAGGTAGGTCAGGTGAATAGGCAGGATGTGGTATTCATACCCGTTTCTCTCTATTGCAACTTTGCAAGTGTGGACTCTCGCGTTGTCCTGTTGCAGCAAAACACCTTTAGAGAGTTTACCTCGGCATTTTTCATGGATGGCAGTTCTCAGCTGGTCTAACAAGTTTGCATAGTACACTCCAGTTATTGTACTTCTCTTGGGTAAAAAGTCCAACATAATAATGCCTTTTGCATCCCAAAATACTGTGGCCATCACCTTGCCAGCAGATGGTTGCGTCTTGAACTTATTTGGCCTCGGGGACCCAGGCCCTACCCAATGACGACGCTGAGCTTTATTCTCTGGCTCATAATAATGAACCCAAGTCTCATCTACAGTCACCGGACGCAAAAGAAAATCATCTTATGACCTAAAATGCTTCAACAAGGCACTGCATACTGATGCTCTGGTTGCCATTTGCTCATTGCTAAGGGATTTGGGGATCCAACGGGCTGTTAGCTTGCACATACCTAAACAATCATGTAAGATTGTTGAAACGCTACCATGTGAAATGCCTAATGCCTGCGCTATTTCTTCCACCTGAATTCGCCTATCAGAGTATACCAGATCCCGAACTTTCTTACACATTTCTTTGTCGGTGGCATCCAGTGGGCGTCCAGACCTGGCTTCATCTTATAAAGACGTTCTACCGCGTTTGAATTCCCCTACCCAGAATTTAACCTGAGCATAAGATGGTGCAGAAGACCCATAAACATCGGCTAACTCGCTGTGTATTTCCTTGCCTGTTTTATCTTTTAAATACAAGTACCGAATTACAGCACAGTACTCAACCTTAGATGAAAAGCATGCCTTTGCATCACTAGCCATGTTTGACATTCAATATCTTATTAAAGAATGACTCATTACGCGTGTAATTTTGTACCCATGTATAAATCATATATTGAAACAAAGCATGAAAAAGCGTGACTGTTTCGTCCATCGGAAAAGGGATAGGCTGGTTATTTATTGACATGCCCTTGTAACTGACTCCAAAAACAATAAAAATAAATAGAATATAGCCACAATGTGCCATAATGTTTCAAATACTCCATTAGAGGAAAAGTAGAATTATACTATAAAGTGACTCATTGTGCTCATTTGACTCCGTAGAGCAGAACTGGACTATAGCCGTAAAGTTAATTATGTTTGTCAGTGTAAGTGACGCTAAAGACTCCTTAGCAGAGTCAGTGCTATTAGAATTATGTGCTTTCTATGACAGTATTCAAGTGATTTATATATGATGGGACTTCAGAGCACTACTTACTATCCAGGAACTGTGTTATGATAAAGACTTCCATAAAGGATTTAATTAGTGATGATGGAACACCAATAGCTTTCATTGAAACAATCCCATAATGGGCACATGGACTTCCTTGTGAAGCTAAAGAAGTCATAGTGAATGAATCTTGTGTTGGAGGTATATTATTGAAAATTTTATTTTCAGTAAAAAAATATTGATTCTTTACACTTTTCATGCCATTGATTTATGACCCATCATATAATTGCCTTATATGATTGTGCATGTTCACATTTCGAAAATTTTCAATTCTATGGTTTCGATTTCCCAGAAGCTAGTCTTGTATTTCATTTGCCTCCTGGTACTTGTGTTATAGGCTGGCAACACCTAGCAAAATCAAGGGTGACCTTGGTTTTGGATGGTGTTGCCCTGTCGATGGTGAAGATAGATTTAATGTCTAATTTATTCTCATTTCATTCAAAAGATTTAATAAACCTTAATAAAACATACATTAAAGAATCGCATTGTTGTTCTGTTTTACCACTTACATTGAAAATTTATTAAACTTTAGTATACCTTTGTCCCATATCTCTAAGTAAACATGAACAAAATTTGCGTCGGTACTTTTTGCGTTTACGCCTAAATATTTCGTCTTGTTTTCATTGATAAAGCTTCTGCAATTAAAAAAATATAAAAGTCAGGCACCATTTTGAAATAAGCCCCGTCTACATCCTTTTATAGAACAAGTGGGGGTTTAAGTATTTAATGACCACCTGCACAATTTTCTGGGATAGCAACAAGGAAAAAAATACACCTTATAACCTGTGCAAAGTACAGAGACCCAGATCAGCCTGCTCTTTAAAAAATGGAATTCTGATTCATTTTTGGGCTCTTGGGAATCAGTTTTACAAAGAACATAGATCCTCAATTGACTGCGAGGATGTGTCAGCCCGTGTTCGTCGGTCACTTGATCAGGGGCATAAGCGGCAAGGTACTTTTGTTAATGAAGTAAATGGTGTCCTCTCAAGCGGTTTTTAGCTCACCTGAGCCAGAGGCTCTAAGTGAGCTTTTGTGACTGGTCTTTGTCTGTTGTGCGTCATCCGTCTGTCAACTTTCTACTTAAAAGACATCTTCTCCTAAACCTGTGAATGGATTTTGAAATAATTTTACAAGAATGTTCCTTGGGTGACCCTCTACCAAAATTGCCTAAACGGTTCTGCTCCGCTAAACAAAATTGCCACCAGAGCTAAAAATAGAAAAACTTTTAAATGACATCTCCTCCCAGGCCAATGGCCCGATTTCAAAATAATTTCACAGAAATGTTCCTCTCAAGCCCCTATACCAAAATTATCTAAATGGTTCTGCTCTGCTAAACAAAATGGCCACCAGAGCTAAAAATAGACAAACGTTTAAACGACATCTCACAGGCCAATGGCCCGATTTCAAAATAATTTCACAGAAAATGTTCCTCTCATGCCCCTTTACCAAAATTGCCTAAATGGTTCTGCTCCACTAAATAAAATGGCCACCAGAGCCACCAGAGCCAATAGAAAAAACTTTAAACGACATCTCCTCCCAGGCCAATGGCCCAATTTCAAAATAATTTCACAAAAATGTTCCTCTCATGCCCCTTTACCAAAATTGCCTAAATGGTTCCGCTCCGCTGAATAAAAATGGCTGCCAGAGCTAAAAATAGACAAACATTTAAATGACATCTCCTCCCAGGCCAATGGCCAGATTTCAGAATAATTTCACAGAAATGTTCCTCTCATGCCCCTTTACCAAAATTGCTAAAATGATTCCGCTCTGGAAACAAAATGGCCGCCAGAGCTAAAAATAGAAAAAACATTTCAAACAAAATCTTCTTCTAGGCCAAGGGCCCGATTTCAAAATAATTTCACTGAAATGTTTCTCTAATGCCCCTTTACCAAAATTGCTAAAATGGTTTGACTCCACTGAACAAAATGGCTGCCAGAACTAAAACTAGAAAAGGGCATAGACTGTCATACGTCTGTCAACAATTTACTTAAGAGACATCTTCTCCTAAACGGGTTAATGGATTTTGAAATAATTTTACAGGATTGTTCCTTGAGTGACCCTCTACTAAAATTGCAAAAATGGTTCTGCTCTGCTAAACAAAATCGCCACCAGAGCTAAAAAAAGAAAAACCTTTTAATGACATCTCCCATGCCGGTGGCCCGATTTCAAAATAATTTCACAGAAATGTTCCTCTAATGCATACATGCCAAGTCTCACGCCGTGAGGAAAAACCTCACGTAATTCTGACGTTTCTCACGGGCTCACGCCGTGAGCGGTAAAACTCACGGAATCGAAAAACCCCATCGGAAAAAAATCTTAAGGCACCTTTTTTGTAGACAGTCACTGTAGTATTGGTTTCCGGATCAATAGAAGTGTATTCTATTACGTTGAATCGAAAGCCGATAACAAGTGTCAAAATAAGTGCAAAGGTATCCGCATGACCTGTGATGGTGGACGGTGTTGATTCCGCAATAAACATGATAAACAATAGTAATTAAATGATTAAGAAGGTGTTAAATGACAGATTGGTCAATCGGACACGCTTTCTGGGTCAACTAAAGATGATCAGTTACGCTAGTGGACAAGATAATGGCATGCGCCAATGATCTGGCTTGAAGAAAAATGGGGTTGGCGTATTGTGTCTGGTCTTAGGGTAAGTATTTGTGATAATTAGCGGCCCCTTTTATGTTGTATATTTTTTTGTTTTGTTTGCAATAATTGTCACATAAAGAATAGAATTAGGGTTGCTCAAGCAGATGTTGATATCTTTATATAAAATGCAGATAATTTTAGTCATAAATCATTCTTAAATTTGAAGTACTGCCAGTATCATGCCCAAGCGCCCTGCTTCTGATGCAAAAGCATCTCCAGCATCCAAGAAAAAGGCCTATTCTGTCCATTTCAACCCTGCATGGTCTGAAGAATTTCCATGGGTGAAGAAGAGCTCAAAGAGTGTACATCATGCTTTCTCAAGAGGGATAAAGTTTGCTGGCCCTCATTATTTAAACACTTTAAAGACTCCTGCAGAAGTCATGCCTTTCAAATAAATAAGCTTTAAATTTCGAAAATTACTTCGTATGACAAAATACAGCGACGCGAAAAAATCTCACAGAATTTTTTGAAATCTCACTTAAATTTTTCTCAGATCTCACAGATTGACCAACTGAGGTTATGGCATGTATGCTAATGCCCCTTTACCAAAATTGCTAAAATGGTTCCACTCTGCTAAACAAAATGGACTTCAGAACCAGAAAAAGAAAAACGACATCTCCTATCAGGCCTATGACCAGATTTCAAAATAATTTCACAGAAATGTTCCTCTTATGACCCTTTCCCAAAATTGCTAAAATGGTTCTATTTGCAAAATGGCCACCAGAGCTAAAAAAAAAAGAAAAAGGGCGTAGACTGTCATGCATCTATCAACAATTTACTTAAGAGACATCTCCTCCTAAACGGATTAATGGATTTTGAAATAATTTTACAGGAATGTTCCTTGAGTGACCCTCTACCACAATTGCAAAAATGGTCCTGCTGGGCTGAACAATATGGACGCCAGGCTAATGGCCCGATTTCAAAATAATTTCACAGAAATGTTCCTCTAATGCCCCTTTACCAAAATTGCTAAAATGGTTCTGCTCTGCTGAACAAAATGGCCACCAGAGCTAAAAATAGAAAAACCTTTAAACAATATCTCCTCTTAGGCCTATGACCGGATTTTAAAATTATTTCACAGAAATGTTCCTCTTATGTCCCTTGAGCAAAATTGCTAAAATGGCTCCCTTTGGCTTAACAAAATGGCCACCAGAGCTAAAACTAGAAAAAAGGGCGTAGACTGTCATGCATCTGACAACAATTTACTTAAAAGACATCTCCTCCTAAACCGGTAAATGGATGTTGAAATAATTATACAGGAATGCTTTTTAAGTGACCTTCTACCAAAATGCTAAAATGGTGCTGTTCCGCTAAACAAAATGGCATCCAGAGCAAAAAAAAAAAAAAAAAAAAAGAAAATCTTTAAACAACATCTCCTCCTAGGCCAAGGGTCCGATTGCAAAATAATTTCACAGAAATGTTCCTCTAAAATTGCTAAAATGGTTCTGCTCTGCTGAACAAAATGGCCACAGAGCTAAAAACAGAAAAACCTTTAAACAACATCTCTTAGGCCTAGGGCCTGATTTCAGAATAAGTTCGCAGAACTGTTCTTCTGATTGTCATATTCTCCTTGAGTGTTATGATACTTAGGTGAGCAATATAGGGCCATGATGGCCCTCTTGTCTCCAAATAACAAAGTTGCAGCAAAGCCAGAGCAGAGGACACAATCACTTATTATGTAATGCATAACCTTTCAACAGTATTTCAGTCATACCTGGACAATTGAAGGGTGAACATGGTATAAATGTTCAGGACAGTGAAAGGATGAACATGGTTTTATATCCCATTCCACCATATTACATCTTTTTCAACAATATTTCAGTCATATCAAGACAATGAAAGGATGAGCATGTGGATATCATATATGGTTATAGCCATTCAACAGTATTTCAGTCATACATGGACAATTGATCAAGACAATGAAAGGATGAACATGGTTCATAAAAGGGTGAATATCATATATGGTTATAGCCTTTCAACAGTATTTCAGTCATACATGGACAATTGAAGGGTGAACATGTTATACAAAAGAAACTAACATTATTCAGTGACCTTAGTTACCATACACTAACAATTAAAACATTTTACAGTGGTCTACAGTACGACAAAAAAAAACAACAGATCTTGTTACTAAAACTGAATATTTCGGGCCGCGAAAAAATCTCCCTCTTTTTGACCAGAATCTCCTTCCTAAAAATTGCAGATCTCCCACATTGTGTCCCAGAAAATATCACGTGTATGCTTACACACTACAACAAGTCATACCCAATGTTTGTACACAATTTTAAATGCCTAGATGCAGTATTTCCTGAGAATTCTTTGACAAAAAAAACATATTAGAAGAAAAATGGACAAATAAAGGGAATGATAAGCAAGAGGATGCTGATGCTGTCTTACATGATACAAGTACTCATACATAATGTTTGTACCAAATTTCAAAATCCTAGGAGCAGTAATTTCTCTGAAACCTTTGACACAAATTTCCCTCTGCATTACATTAGTGTGAGAGATGGAAAAAGGAAAAAGGTAAAAAGAAGGCAGATAAAAATTTCAGCATCGTGGTTTTCTTTTACACAATATACTTCAATCTTGTGTAGGTGTATACAAAATTTGAAGACTGGGTCTCAAAGGAGCTGAGAAATCTGTGACGGAAATTTTATTGGAGAAAAAGGAAAAATGGACAAATAATGGAGAGGATAAGCATGAGGATACTGATTCTCTCTAACACGATACAACAAGTCATACCCAATGTTTGTAAAACTTCCAAAAGCCTAGATGCAGTAGTTCCTGAGAAATCTGTGATGAAAATTTTATAGGAGAGAAAGAACAAATGGACAAATAAAGGGAATGATAAGCATGAGAATGCTGATTCTCTCTTACGGATACAAGTAGTCATACCAAATGTTTGTACCAAATTTCAAAATCGTAGGTGCAGTAGTTCCTGAGAAGTCTTTGACAGAAAAAAAAGTTAACACACACACACACACACACACACACTGTTACCGAAAAGACAAAAACTATATACCCCCTATATACTTTGTATGCCGGGGATATAATGAGGGGTTTTATTGGATAATTTTTCTACTGTTAGGTAGGTTTATTGTTAACATTGAAAACCCAATAAATGAGGCTCAATATGTTCATCCATCCATCAACATATGTGTCAGCCCTAGCATTCAAGTCTGTTTCTTAATAACTATAACTGAATAACCTACAGTCATCTTACTTGGCCCATGCTTTCTTCCTAGCATAGTCTCAAATTTTGCATTGTCATTTTGTCGCCTTAACCAGACTTTCAGGATCAAATGAATAGTCAGACTTTACATCAACCTGTGTTTACCTCCGTTTCTGCTTAACCCTATGAACTGCAGCGATCAAACCTGGCATGGGGACTAAAACACTTTGGTATTGTTTTAAGATTCAGATGTATTATGCAGTCTTAAGATTTTGTCTTTTTTTATCCCCATACTTTTTATACTCCCCCCCCCCCCCCCCCTCACCCAACACACACATTAGTAGCAGGGTATTATGGTCTCACATTGGCTCTCCGTGTGTCTGTCCATCCATCTGTCAAGCCATATGGGCATATTTTAGGTAGACATGAATAGGATACTTGCCATTTATTCCATTAGTGTCCAAAAAATAGTACTCAATAAATTTGAGGCACTTGTTGGGTATTTTGGGGTCGTTGGGAATTTTGAGCCAAAAGATTTACACTGTAATACCCAACAAATGACCATACATATGGACATTCATCCGTGCACCTGTTGTCAATGCATCTGTCCATCACACATCCATCCGTGCATCTGTCGTCCTCCATTTGTCTGCAATGCTTTCTCCTCTTAAACCACTGGGTGGAATTCAGCCAAAGTTGCTACATCACTTCCCCTCATTGTAAGGGTGTGCAAGAGCAAAATAATTTTTCTGTGTGTCCATCCTTCCAGGCATCAGTCATCCATCCATCTGTCACTCTATCTCTTCCAAAACCACTGGGTGGAATTTAACCAAACTTGCTGCATCACCTCCCCTCATGGTAAGGGTGTGTGAGAGCAACATTATTTTTGTCTCTGCCTACATGTGTCTGTTTGTCCATCCAGCTGTCTGTCACGCTATCACCTCCTAAACCACTGGGCAGAATTCAACCAAACTTGCTTCATCACGTTCCCTCATGGTAAGGGTATGCGAGAGCAACATTATTATGCCCCCAACTTCAAAGAAGTTTGGGGGGCATATTGCTTCTGGGTTGTTCATCCGATCGTCCGTCCGTCCGTTCGTCACGCTTTTTGATGCATAGTATAACTTTAGAACCGTGAATGCTACTGTTTTGAAATTTCTTATATGGATTCCTCATGAAAAAATAGCTGACACGTATTTTTTTTCTTGACAGGATTATGCCCCTTTTCTGAGTTATGGCCCTTTGAAAAAATATGGATGCAATCTTGTCAGCAAAATATCTCAAAAAGTGTTGAAGCTAGAGCCTTGAAACTTGATGAATAGACTGGTAGTGATGAGTAGACAACCTGGTTAACTTTTGAAGAAATTTTGAAAAATACTTCTTGAGTTATGGCCCTTTGTAATTTTGGGCATTTATACCTTGTCAGCAAAATGTCTCAAAAACTGTTTGAGCTAGAACCTTGAAACTTAGTAAATGGATTTGTAGTGATAAGTAGATGACCTGATTAACTTTTGAAGAAATTCTGAAAAATACTTCATGAGTTATGGCCCTTTGAATTTTTGGGCATTTTTACCTTGTCAGTAAAATATCTCAAAAATCGTTGGAGCTAGAGGCTTGGAACTTGATGAATAGACTGGTAGTGATGAGTAGACAACCTGATTAACTTTTGAAGAAATTTTGAAAAACACTTCTTGAGTTATGGCCCTTTATAATTTTGGGCATTTTTACCTTGTCAGCAAAATATCTCAAAAACTGTTTGAGCTAGAACCTTGAAACTTAGTAAATGGATTTGTAGTGATGAGTAGATGGCCTAATTAACTTTTGAAGAAATTCTGAAAAATACATCATGAGTTATGGCCCTTTGTAATTTTGGGCATTTTTACCTTGTCAGCAAAAAATCTCAAAAACTATTGAAGCTAGAGCCTTGAAGCTTGATGAATAGACTGGTAGTGATGAGTAGACAACCTGATTAACTTCTGAAGAAATTTTGAAATATACTTCTTAAGTTATGCCCCTTTGTAAATTTGGGGCATTTTTACCTTGTCAGCAAAATATCTCAAAAACTGTTAAAGCTAGAGCCTTGAAACTTAGTAAATGAATTTGTAGTGATGAGTAGATGACCTTATTAACTTTTGAGGAAATTTTGGAAAATACTTTATGAGTTATGGCCCTTTGTAATTTTGGGCAATTTTACCTTGTCAGCAAAGTATCTCAAAAATCCTTGAAACTTGATGAATAGATTGGGAGTGATGAGTAGACAACCTGATTAATTTTTGAAGAAATTTTGAAAAATACTTCTTGAGTTATGGCCCTTTATAATTTTGGGCATTTTTACCTTGTCAGCAAAATATCTCAAAAACTATTAGAGCTAGAGCCTTGAAACTTAATAAATAGATTTATAGTGATGAGTAGATGACCTGATTAACTTTTGAAGAAATTCTGAAAAATACTTCATGAGTTATGGTCCTTTGTAATTTTGGGCATTTTTACCTTGTCAGCAAAATATCTCAAAAAACCTTGGAGCTAGATCCTTGAAACTTGATGAATAGACTGGTAGTGATGAGTAGACAACCTGATTAACTTTTGAAGAAATTTTGAAAAATACTTATTGAGTTATAGCCCTTTGTAATTATTTACATTTTTATCTTGTTAGCAAAATATCTCAAAAAACTGTTAGAGCTAGAGACTTGAAACTTGGTGAATTGATTGGTAATGATGAGTAGATGACCTGATTAACTTTTGTGTAAATTCTGAAAAATATTTTGTAAGTAATGGCCCTTTGTAAATTTGGGCATGTTTCCCTTGTCAGAAAACTATTTAAAAACTATTGAAGCTGGAGCCTTGAAACTTGATGAATAGATTGGTAGCAATGAGTAGATGACCTGATTATGCCCCCAATTTCGAATGAAATTGATGAGGCATATTTTTTTGCCTTCGTTTGTCCGTCTGTCCGCTTGTCCGTTTGTCAAGCTTTTTTGTGCATGCCATATCTTAAGAACCCTGCATGCTAGGGTTTTGAAATTTTATATTTGGGTTATCAATGAAAAAATTGCTGACCCGTATTTTTTCCCTTGTCCAGCATATTTGTTCAGAGATATGCCCCTTTGAAAAAATCAGAATTAAATCTTGTGAGCAAGATATCTTGAAAAGTATTTGAGCTAGGTTCTTGAAATTTGATATAGTGAGTGGGAATGATGTGTAAATTACCTGGTTATATTTTCAGAGAATTCCATGATAATATTGATTAAGTTACGGCCCTTTGCGGTTCTGCGCATTTTGACCTTGTCAGCAAGATGTCTCGAAAAGTACTTAAGCTAGGGTCTTGAAATAATATATGCTGATTGGGGATGATGTGGAGATTACCTGATCTGTTTTTTAGGGAATTCCATGAAAAATTGAGGTATTTGTTGCCCTTTGTAGTTCTGGGCATTTTGACCTTGTCAGCAAGATATCTCAAAAAGTATTTAAGCCAGAGCCATGATATTTGGTATACTGATTGGGATTGAGGAGGAGATCACCTGATTAAATTTTGAACCAATTAAATGAAATGTTGGAATTATGGCCCTTCGCAATTTCTGGCCATTTAATGTCATTGCTTTATTGTGTATAGCATAAGTTTAGAACCATGTATGCTAATGTTTTGAAATTTCATATTTTGATTCCTCATGAAAAAATAGGTGACCCGTATTTTTTTCTTATCCCAGTTATCTCCTATTTTAGAGTTATTTCCCTTTGATAAAATAACATTGAAATCACATATATTTGTATTGTTGTTACAATCATGGGCAAGCAGTGTTGGAGTCAAGCAGTGTTAGAGTCAGGCAGTTGGGGGCATAGTGTTTTACAAACACCAGCTCTAGTTTTGCCATGCATTTATCCTTCCATACATTCGTTGTCAGTCCATCTCTCTGTCAAGCTATCTCCTAAACCACTGGGTGGAATTCAACAAAACTTGCTACATCACTTCCTTTCATAGTAAGGGTGTGCGAGAGCAACTATTTTGGTCTGTGTGTCCATCATTTTATCTCCTCCAAAACCACTGTGTAGAATCCTACCAAACTTGCTACATTACTTGCCCTCATGGTAAGAACATTATTTTTCCATGCATCCATCCTTGCATCCGTCCAGCTGTCCATCATGCTATCTCCCAAACCACTGGGTGGAATTCAACCAAACTTACTATATCACTTCCCCTTATGGAAAGGGTGTGAGAGTTTAACATTATTTTTCTGTGCGTCGGTTGTCCATCCTTCTGTCCACCAGGCTATCTCCTAAACCACTGGGCTGAATTAAAACAAACTTGCTACATGACCTCCCCTTATTGTAAGGGTGTGCGAGGGCAAGTCTGTCCATCTGTCAGTGATGCTGTTAGCAACATTAACAATGAGTGTGGGGATTCGCAATGGCTTGCCAATGACTGCTCATTCTAGTTTCTTTTTGCTTCAGCCCTAGCAGCTAGCTTCATGTCCGATTAACCATATGACATACAGTCATCATTCCTGACATACACCTCATTCCAAAGAGCGACTGAAAAACTGGTGGTTTTTTTATGATTGTGACCTATATTTCAGAGCCTAATGACTGTTACATTGTATGAACGCTTGCATCTTATGCTGTGGCCTGTTTAAACCCGTCATCCAGCCATTGTCTGTCTGTCTTTAACTTTTCACATTTTCGACATCTCCTCCAGAATCATAAGTCGGGATGAGTTAAAACTTTGTGGGAGGCATTGGGGCTACATGGAGATTCGGCATTGCTAAAACCTTTGCCTTCTGATATCCAAGATGGCCATCATGGTGGCCATCTTGAAATTGTTCAAAGAACATCTCCTTCTGAACCTTGTCAGATTAAGCTGAAACTTGATGGGAGGCATCCAGGGGACATGCAGATCCAGAATTGCTAAAATCTTTCCATTCCAATATCCAAGACAGCTGCCATGGTGGCTATCTTGAAAATCTTAAAGCCACATCTACTCCTGAATGCTAAGTCAGATTGTGCACAAACTTGGTGGGAGGCATAAGGGCCACATAGAGATTCAGAATTTCTAAAATGTTTTGGCAACCATCTTGGAACTTTTCAAACAACATCTGCTTCCGAAACTGTAAGTCCGATAAGCTGAAATTTGGTGGGAGGCATTGGGGTGACATAGCAATTCAGAATTGCTAAAATCATTCAGTTCCAATATCGAAGATGGTCCCCATTATGGTCTTCTTGAAATTCTTCAAACAACATCTCCCAAACTGTTACTTGGATTAAGCCGAAGTTTGATGAGAGGCACTGGGGAGATGGAGATTCAGATTTGCTAAAATCACTCAGTTCCAATAGCCAAGATGGAGGCCATCATTCTGAAAGCCTTGTTTTTGAGTTCTAGCCATTGACGGTTGATATTTACCAATGTTTGACCCTAATAACTTACTAACAGAAAGTCAGAATTTTCTGAAAAATAGTATGCAATGTAAGTATGGTCCTAAAGTGTCTTTGGGCACCATTTTCAATCCGATCGGTGAAGGTCACCTTTTGTCATTTTCAATCTCTTTGTTCATCAGACGACACCAACAGACGCATTTCCAGTCCTTATATCTTCACTTGTATTGCATGCAGCACACTACTATTTGGCCCAAAAATGTACCTTCCTTTGACCTATAAAAAGCGCACCTGTTCAATGTGAATTAATAGAGTTATTACGGTTTTACCGATTTCCCGCCTAAATTTTCCATCTTGAAATTCTTCAAACCACATCTCCTTCCAAACCATAAGTTGGATTGAGCTGAAACTTGATGGGAGGAATTGGAGTGACATAGAGACTCAAAATTGCTAAAATCGTTCTGTTTCAATATCCAAGATGGCCGCCACAGTTGCCATCTTGAAAATCTTCAAACCACATCTTCTTCTGAATGATAAGTGGGATTGAAAACTTGATGGGAGGCATTGGGGTGACATGGAGATTCAGAACTGCTAAAACCATTTTTAACACACCTGGAGCCATGTACCAGGTCAGCTTATGACATGGCCTGTTGTCTGTAGTCTGTCATCTGTTGTCCATCTGTCTTTAACTTTTAACATTTTCTACATCTCCAGAAATATAAGTCAGATCAAGCTGAAACTTGGTTGATAGCATTGGGGTTACATGGAGATTCAGAATTGCTAAAATGTAACTTAGACACATTGAAACTCAATTTGTTTATAGACAAAGGTTGTGAGCACTTTATCTCTTGACCCAATGGCTGGAATTTGACCAAAATTGGTTCTCAGTTATGCTATTTGGGTGAACTAGAGCTCTTACAGATCAAAGTACCATTCTGAACAATAAGTTGTCTTAAGCAAGTTTTCTATACTGGTCATTACTGTGCAGGAGGTATCTAATAAGCATTGCTTATTACCTCACTCAAGCAAGAAGTGCTCAAGGTGAGCACCTTGAGCTGTTGTGATCAGTCAATGTCCGTCGTCCATTGTGCGGCATCAACTATTTGCTTTAAAAGCCCACTTCTCCTACACCCCTGGGCCTATTGACTCAAAACAAAACTTGGAAGGAAGAATTGGGATGACTTGTAGATCAAAAATAACTAAAATCTTTTTATCCGAAATCCAAGATGGCCACCATCTTGAAAATCTATTTTGCACTTCTCCTGAACCGAAAGGCCAATTGACTCGAAACCAGTTAGGAAGCATCGGGGTAACTTGTAGATAAAAAAATAGCTAGAATTGTTCTGATGTAAATCCAAGATGGCCACCATCTTGAAAATCTGTTTTGCGCTTCTCCTGAACTGAAAGGCCAATTAACTCGAAACTTGGGCCCCCGTAGCCTAGTGGATAAGAGAGTTGACTCTTGATCCATTAGGTTTCTCACCGCTGTGGTTCGAGCCTGGCTCGGGTCATATGTGGGAAAGCCAAGTTCTGCTTACGGATGGTCAGGTGGTTTTTCTCCGGGTTCTCCGGTTTTCGCCCACCTTCGATGAACGATCGGCTCGATATTAGTGAAATATTCTTGAAAGGGCCGTAAAACCCAAATCAAAAAAAAAAAAAAAAAAAAAAAAAAAAAAAAAAAAAAAACTCGAAACTTGTTAGGAAGTATGGGGCAGTTTGCAGGTCAGAAATAGCTAAAATCGTTTTGATTGGAAATTCAAGATGACCCTCATGGCTGCCATCTTGAAACTCTATTTTGTGCTTCTTCTCTTGAACTGAAAGGCCAATTGATGTGAAACTTCATAGGAAGCATAGGGATGACTTGTTGATTAAAAATAGCTAAAATTGTTCTGAACGGAAATTCAAGATGGCCGCCATCTTTAAAATCTATTTTGCGCTTCTTTCCTGAACCGAAAGGCCAATTGATTTGAAGCTTTGTAGGAAGTATCTGGATAACTTGCAGATCAAAAATAGCTAAAGTAATTTGATCTGATTGGAAATCCAAGATGGCCGCTATTGCTGCCATTTTGAAAATCTATTTTGCTCTTCTTCTGAACTGAAAAGCCAATTGACCTGAAACTTAGTAGGAAGTATCCGGGCATTTTGTAGATCAAAAAAAAAAAAAAAAGCTAAAGTTGTTAAGATTGGAAATCCAAGATGGCCACCCTATCATAGGGGCCATCTTGAAAATTTATTGTACGCCTCTTCTGAACCCAAAGGCCAGTTGACTCGAAACATGGTAGGAAGTAGCAGGGTGACTTATAGATCAAAAGTAACTTAAATTGTTTTAATCTGAAATCCAAGATGGTCACCATGTCTGCCATCTTGAAAATCTTTTTTGTGTTTCTTCTCCTGAACTGAAAGGCCAATTGACTCAAAACTTGGTAGGAAGTATCAGGGCAACTTGTGGATCAAAAATAGCTAAAATCAATCTGATCCGAAATTGAAGATGGCTGCCATGGCAACAATCTTGAAAATCTATGCTGTGCTTCCCCTGAAATGAAAGGCCAATTGACTCAAAACTTGATAGGAAGTATCGGGGCAACTTGTGGATCAAAAATAGCTAAAATCATTCTGATCTGAAATTGAAGATGGCTGCCAATGCCACAATCTTGAAAATCTATGTTGCGCTTTCCCTGAACTGAAAGGTCAATTGACTCAAAACTTCATAGGAAGTATCGGGGAAACTTGTAGATCAAAAATAGCTAAAATTATTCCAATCTGAAATCTAGGATGGCTGCTATTACAGCCATCTTGAAAATCTATCCGTACGTCTATCTATCTATCTATCTACAGTCAAACCTGTGTTAGTGGTCACCTCTATTAAGCAGCCAACCTGTATTAAGCAGCCAGAGGAAAGTTGCCCCAAAATTCATAGACTTATATATTTGAACTGTATTAAGCAGCCACCTGCCTTCAGCAGCCACATTTTAAGCTTCCCATGGGTGGCTGCTTAAGACAGGTTTGACTGTATATGCTGGTCTGTCTGTTCCTCCATCCACCCACCCACTCACCCACCCATCCATCCGAAACCCACCCGCCCATCCAGTTGTCCATCCATCCGTCTATCTGTGTTTTGTGAAGTCCTTGATTTCAGTCATGAAATAAAGTAAAAAAAAAAGAAATAAATAAAAACTCGAGATATTAAAAAAACAAAGAAAAATATTAGCAGTCACCTTTACTGGTGTTAATTAGTGGCTAATCTCCCTCTCATTTGTTAATTCACAAAACATATTTCAATGTTTGATTTAATAACATTGGGGCGACTTGGGCCAAGTTGTCATCTGAAGTTGGGCCAAGTTGTCCTTGGGCCAAGTTGTCTGTACTTTGTGAGTGAGAACCATCTCTCCTCGCCTTAATGCTACATACTCTCCTATGTACAGGTCATGCTAGACTCAAGCATTCTTATCTACACATACAGGACAATTAACCACTTGGTATAAGTTGTAATGAGTTGTTAAACAAACAACATCAACAAACAACAACAAAAATCAGATAAACATTTTGCTCAGGCCTGTCAATTCAGATAGAGTAAATATGTTTGTACTTTACATATTTCAGTATTTGAAGAATTGCACTGCCATATGGGTGGTTTCCAGTATCCACCGTGCCATTGATGCTAAAACAGCCAGAGACCTTATAGATGAGAGTTTCCGTCGACAGTTGTATATGGATGGTCATTATGGGAATATAGCATTCATCTGCTCTAAGACAGATGTCCTTGAACGATCAGAATTAATTGGGTAAGATATTTGAAAGATTTGTGTTTAATATTTAAAGGTGTAGAAAAGGTGAAAAAAAGCATTGCCTATGAGAAAATACTTCAGAGGAGAAAATATTTCTCTATAACTGGATCTAGTTAATGTTTAACTGTCTGGGTAAAATTTTCAGCAGAATTATTGGAATTCGTTTACATAGTTGGAGGACTTGTTAAGAAGGAGTAGTTTGCGATAATTCTGAGATAGTTTTTTTATCCCCCGACCGATAGGTTTGGGAGATATAGCGATCAGTATGGTTTCTGTCCGTCCGTCCATCCGTCTGTGCGTAGACGCATCCTTGTGCGCTCAATAACTTTGATACTCTTTGACAGATTTTGATAATATTTGGTAGGATTGTAGGGGGGACCAGAAGGTGTGTTGCTTGCAAGAGAAACGACTCTCACTGTCTTCGTTATATAGTTATCTCCCCTGAAGCTGAAATCTTGTGCAGGCCAGAACTCCCATACTGTTTGAGATAATTTCATAATATTTGGTAGGGATGAAGAGGAGGACCAGTAGGCATGTCTTGTGCAAGAGAGACAACCCTCACTTTATTCGTTATGTAGTTATCTCCCCTGAAGCAGAAATTGTAGACTCATTCTTGTGCGCTCCATAACTTTGATACCCTTAGACATATTTTGGTAATATTTGGTAGGAAAGAAGAGGAGGACCAGTAGGCATGTCATATGCAAGAGAAACAACTCTCACTATCTTCATTATGTAGTTATCTCCCCTGAAGTCGAAATCTTGTGCAGACCATAACTCCCATACTGTTTGAGATAATTTTATGATATTTGGTAGGGATGAAGAGGAGGACCAGTAGGCATGTAACGTGAAAGAGAGACAACTCTCACTTTATTCGTTACATAGTTATCTCCCCTGAAGCAGAAATTGTAGACTCATCCTTGTGGGCTCCACAACTTTGATACCCGGAGACATATTTTGGTATTATTTAGTAGGAATGAAGGGGAGGACCAGTAGTCGTGTGCAAGAGAGACAGCTCTCAATGTCTTCATTATGTAGTTACCTCCACTGAAGCCGAAATCTTATGCAGGCCATAACTCCCATACTGTTTGAGATAATATGATAATATTTGATAGAATTGAAGAGGAGGACCAGTAGGCATGTCATGTGCAGGAGAGACAACTCTCACTTTCTTAATTATGTAGTTATCTCCCCTGAAGCCAAAATCTTGTGCGCTCCATAACTTTGTTACCCTTAGACATATTTTGATAATGTTTGGTAGAGGCATTGGTAACAACCAGTAGGTGTGTCACAAGCAAAAAAGACAACCTCTGCTGTGGTTGTTTTCTAGTTACCTCCCCTGAATAAATGTCTAAGCCAAATTCTTGAGTATGTGGTTTGAAATATTTTGTTAAGATTTGGTAGAGGCATAGATAAGGACCAGTAGGCATGTCATGTTCAAGAGTACTCTCACTTTCTTCATTATGTACTTATCTCCCCTGATGCCAAAATCTTCTGCAGGCCATAACTCCCATACTGTTTGAGACAACTTGATAATTTTTGATAGGGCATATATCAGATCAAGAAGGTGTGTAGCATGCAAGAAGGACAACTTTTACTCTGTTGATTGTTTACCCCAATATACATACAGCAAGTTCCTTTACCATTACAAGGCATTTATTTTTGCTATTATTTCTGAATATGTACACTCACAAATTAAAAAGTATTTGCAAATATTGTGTATCCTGTACAAATTATCACATCAAAAGTAACTATTAGATGATTTTGACAAAAATAAAAAAAAAAATTAAAAGACCATGCAAAAATAAAATCATTAACAGTATGCCTATTATTGTTTTCACTTATTATTTTGTTCTGGCCTCGGTGGCTCAGTTGGATGTGTGTCCAACTGGAGACCAGCATGTCGCGGGTTCGACCCCCGCCGAGTTCGGCAACATTCTTTCGTGGAAATTGATCATGAAATATTTTCTATGGTCATTCTCTCCCTTTCGCTGATTCAAGAAGGGCAGTTGTCAGTTTCTGGCGAAAGAATATGCACAATACTGGTTAACCACTTAGAGGACTAAGCCTGCCCAGCAAAAGTGTGGTAAGGTGAACTGACCGCGCTCGACATGACCCCATTGAGTTGACTGGGCTGTAAAATCTCAACACAAACAATTATTTTGTCACATTTCATACTATCTTTGCATCTTTTTACTTTGCTCTGTTTCAATATTTCCACGATATTAATTGAAATACACTAAATTTAGAAATGGCTGTTTGGTCGGGGGATTTGCTATCTCTTCTGATGGCTATTTTTTTTTTTTATTTCTCCACAAATGTTGGTATTCTTTAAAAGCACCTTGACAATTGGTCCAGTCATTTTTGGCTTCATTTACAGAGTTTGTCTCGTCATTTTCGTCTGCATTTACAGAATTTGCCTGCCGGCCTCGGTGGCTCTGTTGGATGTGCCTCCGAGACCAGGAGGTCGCAGGTTCGACCCCAGCCGAGGTCGGCAACATTCTTTCATGGAGATTGATCATGAAATATTTTCTATGGTCATTCTCTCCCTTCCACTGATTCAAGAAGGGCAGTTGTTAGTTTCTAGCGAAAGAATGTGCACAATACTGGTTAACCGCTTAGAAGACTAAGCCTGCCCAGTAAACTTGTGGTTTGGTAAACTGACCGTGCTCGACATGACTCCTCAACACAAACGAACAAACAAACAGAATTTGCTGAGCGGAGATTTCGGTGTTTTCCTAACCATTGTTTAAGAATTTCTCTATTCAGTATTGCAATTTTCAAATGCAGATGCTGGTTTCTTATGAACATAACTAATGACACATTGCACTTGTTTAACTTACATGTACATAAGTATTATGATTATAAACAGCAATGTAGTTCAATATACTATCAGACATGTGCGATTTAACATACTTTCACAACCATCGACCACTCAGTCAGTGAAGAACGCAAAAGGGAAACAACCAGAGTATACTCATGTCCTGGCATGTCACGTTTTTGTGTTTGCATTGTGCTGCAGCTAGCCACTACATTTTTTTCTTTCACTAGACCAGTAAAGTTTTTTAAAAATGTAGTGTTGCCCCTGTGCTGTGTTGAGGCCCAGCACATCCAACTTTGGCGAGTTAAAATTACAATGTAGCACATTTGAAAGACTTAAAGCACATTAAAAAGTCAAATTTATGCTGCTCCTTCAGCCTTTATAAGTGTTATGAAAATTCAGAAATGTACGAAGCCCCATTTATTATGCTTCCAACGTTTTGGGCATATTGGTTTGGCCTTGTCTGTCTGCACATTACTACTTTTAGGTGCTTGTGAATTTAGGGAATGGCATGCTAGAAACTTGAAGTTTTATACGTGACATAAGCACAAAAAATAAACAAAAACATATTTTTTTTTCTGTCGGACCTTGTACGGCAAAGCTATACTTGTTTTTCAACTCTTTTCTGTTCTATTCTATTGCCATAATAGCAATAGAAAACCATGTCAATACAATATCTAGAGATATCCTTGAGGTAGGATTCTTATATTTGGCATTCAGTTTAGGATCAGTGTGTAGACGACCTGATTAAATTTTGAGCGAATTCCATGTAAAATTTTGGCAGAGTTCTGACCCCTTTTTGGACTTTGTATAGCAATAGAAAACTTTGTCAACACAATATCTAAAGAACCGCTTGAGCTTGGATTCTTACATTTGGTTTACAGTTTAGGATCAGTGTGTAGACAACCTGATTAAGTTTTCAGCGAATCTGTAAAATATTGACACAGTTATGCCCATTTTCGGACTTTGCTATTATAACAGTAGGAAAATCTTGTCATCATGGTATCTAGAGAACCACTTGAGCTAGGATCGTGATATTTTGCATACTGTTTAGGACTAATGTTTGGCTGACCTGATTAACTTTTGAGCAAAATTCGTAAAAAGGCAGTTATACCCCATTTGACTTCGGCTGTATTAGAGTGGGAAAATGTTGTCAACATAATATCTAGAAAACTGCATGAGCTAGGATTCTGATATTTGGCATGCAGTTAAGGATCAGTGTGTAGAGGACCTGATTAACATGTGAGTGAATTCTGTAAAATGTTGACGGAGCTATGTGGACTTTGCTATTATAACAATAGGATAACCTTGTCAACACGATATTCCTAGAAAACAACTTGAGCAAGGATCCTGATATTTTGCATTCTATTTAGGATCAATTTTTAGATGACCTGATAGATGTTTGAGAGAAATTCGTAAAAAATTCGCAGACTTATGCCCCTTTTGACTTTGCCTGTATAACAATGGGAAAATATTGTCAACACTTACAATTGACTCTCGCTATCTCGACCTCGCTTATCTCGAATAACCCCTTATCTCAAAGTGAAAATCTGGTCCCTGCCTGAACATGAAAATCTAACAACAGGTAAAAAATATTGAGGAAAAGAAGAGAAATTGCAGGAGCAATTTCTCTTCTTTTCCACAATATTTTCTATATATCTCTAACTTCAAGAATTTAATTACATATATATTTGTTAAATATGGTTAATCAAATTATTTTTTCCTTTATTCTGCAAATCTGATATGTCAAGGTATGGATATCTCGAAGTATTTCAGAGAGTCCCATGGAATTTGAGATAATGAGAGTCGACTGTATATTGAAAAACGCATGAACTCAGATTCTGATATTTGCCATACAGTTTAGGATCTGTGTGTAGACAACCTAATGAACTTTGGAGAGAATTCTGTAAAATATTGATCGAGTTATGTGGACTTTGCTATTATAACAATAGGAAAACTTTGTCAACATGATATCTAGAGAACCGCTTGAGCTAGGATCATGATATTTTACATACTGTTTAGGATCAATATTTAGATGACCTGATTAACTGTTCAGCAAAATTTGTAAAAAAAATTGGCAGTAATGCCCCTTTTGACTTTTGCCTGTATTACAATGGGAGAATGTTGTCAACATGATATCTAGAAAACTGCATTAGCGAGGATTCTGATATGGGATCAATGTTTTGATCACCTGATTAACTTTTGAGCAAGTTCCATATTCAATATTGACACAGTTATGCCTTTTTTTTTCGGACTGCCATTATAGCAGTTGGAAAACCTTGTCAACACAATATCTTAAGAACTCCTTATATTTTGTCAACTATTTGGCATCATTGAATAGATAACCTGATTGACTTTTGAGCTAAGTCAGTAAAAAAATTGGCAGAGTTATGCCTCTTTCGACTTTGCCTTTATTACAGTGGGAAAACCTTGTTGTCACTTATTTTGATTTGAACTTAGCCATTTTTGGTGCTTAATTAAGTGTTATGCACAATGCATGTTTAAGGAAAGGCATGTAGTTGGGGGTAGAGTGTTTTACATACACATTTTCTAGTTTTTAAATCAGCTTGTCCTTTTTGTGTTGCCTGCATCGTTTGGCAGACACAAAGCATGATGTATCCATCTGTGTCTGCATAAGCATCATCATCATTGGTGTCATCATCAGTTTCGTTGTCACACTTTGCGTTTCTGCTCAATAACTTCTGAAAGTATGCATTGGTTTCATTTGAAGTCTGCAGAAGTTTAAACCTTTGTGAAAAAAGGTCAAGTTAGATATGGTAATCATCAGCCAAATTTTGGCTGTTATGTCCCTTTTTCAACTTAGTTTTTATTGTTGGGTTAAGATATTGGTTTCCATTAAATGAGTTTTGAAGGGATGCATTGATTTCATCAGAAGTTTCTAGAAGGTTGTATCATTGTAAAATACAGGTCAAGTCCAATATTGGTATTCATCTGCAAACTTTTGGCTGAGTCATGGCCCTTTTTCTACCTAGGTTTGGCTCACCTGAGCAAATGTCATCAACAGTAAGTTGTTAACACCCTATAGGTCACAGTTTAATGAATTATGCCCCCCCCCCCCCTACCAAAGTGGGGGGTGTGGGGAGAGGGGATATATTATTTTTGGGACGGATCCCGTTGGCGTCGATGTCGGCATTGGAATAAAAATTCTTGTCAGCTCTGTAAATTGAATACCCTTTGGAATATTTTGATGATACTTGGTAGAAATGTAGAACAGGACCAGACGACATGTCACGTTCAAGAATGACAACTCTGCCTTTCTTTTGGCCTTATCTCCCTTTGTTATTATACCCCGCCACACAATAGTGGCTGGGTATTATGGTTTCACGTTGGTCGTCTGTGAGTCCGTCCGTCTGTCCATCCGTCGTACATCCGTCCCTTCGTCCGTCTGTTTTTCGTTTCCGGATGATAATTTGAGTAAATGGATTTTCACCAAACTTGGTATGTGCATTGATATTGTGGAGATCTGGTTTGGGATTGCTAATGAGCAAATTTCGTCCATTTTTGAAGCAGTTATCAGCCCAAGACATGCCCATTTTCGTTTTCGGACTATAACTTGAGTAAATAACAAGGGATTTTCACCAAACTTGTTATATGCATTGACATTAAGGAGATCTGGTTTGGGATTGCTATGGGCAAATTTCGTCAAATTTTTACGGAGTCATCTGCCCAAGACATGTCCATATTTTCGTTTCCGGATGATAACTTGAGTAAATTACAAGGAATTTTCATCAAACTTGCTATATGCATTGACATTAAGGAGATCTAGTTTGGGATTGCTAATGGGCAAATTTCGTAAAATGTTTACGGAGTTATCTGCCCGAGACACGCCCATATTTTTGTTTCCGGATGATAACTTCAGTAAATAACAAGGGATTTTAACCAAACGCTATATGTATTGACAGTAAGGAGATCAGGTTTGGAATTGCTAATGAGCAAATTTCGTCAATTTTTTACGGAGTTACCTGCCCGAGACACGTCCATATTTTCATTTCTGGATGATAACTTGAGTAAATAACAAGGCCTTTTAACCAAACTTGCTATATGCATTGATATTATCAAAATCTGCTTTAGGATTGTTATCTGTCCATTGATATTATCAAGATCTGGTTTAGGATTGAGGATTGTTATCTGTCCCTCCGTCATTTTCTTTCCAGACATTTTCGCAACGATAACTTTAATACATAAACAAATAATTGCTATGACGGGGTATTATGCTTGTGGTGCTTTTATATTTGACAGTGATAATCCATTGATTTCGTGTCAGCACTGTAAGTCAAAGACCCTTTGGAATATTTTTATGATACTTGGTAGAAATGTAGAACAGGACCAGACGACGTGTCGCTTGCAAGAATGACAACTGCCTTTCTTACTTTTGGCATTATCTCCCTTTGTTATGTCTGGCAGTGATTATCCATTGATTTCGTGTCTGCTCTGTAAGTCAGAGACACTTTGGAAAATTTTTATGATACTTGGTAGAAATGTAGAACAGAACCAGACGACATGTCTTGTATGAGAATGACAACTCTGCCTTTCTTACTTTTGGCATTATCTCCCTTTGTTATGTCTGACAGTGATTAACCATTGATTTCATGTCCACTCTGTAAGTCAAAGACTCTTTGGAATATTTTTATGATACTTGGTAGAAATGTAGAACAGGACCAGATGACGTGTCACATACAAAATGACAACACTGCCTTTCTTACTTTTGGTGTTATCTCCCTTTCTTATGTCTGACAGTGATTATTTATTGATTTCGTGTCTTCTCTGTAAGTCAAAGACTCTTTGGAATATTTTTATGATACTTGGTAGAAATGTAGAACTGGACCAGATGACGTGTCACTTACAAAATGACAACACTGCCTTTCTTACTTTTGGTGTTATCTCCCTTTCTTATGTCTGACAGTGATTATTTATTGATTTCGTGTCTTCTCTGTAAGTCAAAGACCCTTTGGAATATTTTTATGATACTTGGTAGAAATGTAGAACAGGGCCAGATGACATGTCTTGTAGAAGAATGACAACTCTGGCACTCTTACTTTTGGAGTTGTCTCCCTTTGTTTTGTTTGAAATAGATTTCTCGTCTGTTCAGTAACTGGAATACCCTTCAGTATATTTTGATGGTACCTTGTAGAACTGTAGAATAGGACAAGACGAAGTGTTCCTTTCAAGAATGACAACTCTGCCTTCCTCATTTTTGCTGTTATCTCCTTTTGTTATATTTGACATTTATTATGCATTGATTTAGTGTCCGCTATGTAAGTCGAACACTCTTTGGAATATTTTGATGATACTTGGTAGTAATGAAGAACAGGACCAGACGACATGTCACATGTCACATACAAGAATGACAACTTTGGCTTTTTTTACTTTTGGAGTTATCTCCCCTTCTTGTGTTTGAATTTGATTTCTTGTCTCTGCTCCATAACATGAATACCCTATGGAATATTTTGATGATGCTTGGTACAAATGTAGAACAAGATGAGATAACATGTTGCGTACAAGAATGACATTTTTGGCGGGGTTTTGGGGGGACATTTGTTTTTTTTCCAAAAGACCTTTTCTAGTTTTGCTCAGAATGTTTGCCCTGAAAAATCTAGGTCAGGTTTGAAACTGGGTCACATGGGATAAAAAACTAGGCCACCAGGTAAAATTAAAGGAATATTATATTAACACTCTACAGGTCACATTTTTATACGCCTGTTTGAAAAATGGGAAGTATTATGTTACGGTGTATGGCGTCCGTCTGTCCGTCCATCCATAAACTTTTTTGTTGCCGGCTAACTCCTCCTACAGCTTACATCCAGTCAAGCTGAAACTTTGTATATAGTTAGACCATAATGTGGCGCGGCACATATTGTTTTGATGTTACAGTCCACCAAATGTTTGCAGAGTTATGCCCCTTAGAAAATTTCTGTAAACTTTTCATTTCAGGTTAACTCCTCCTACATTTTACATCCAATCAAGCTGAAACTTCATATATAGTTAGACCATGATGTGGAGCAGCGCATATTGTTTCGAGGTTACAGTCCACCAAATATTAGCAGAGTTATGCCCCTTTGAAAATTTCAGTTGACTTTTCATTTCCGGCTACAGTTTACATCCGATCAAGCTGAAACTTGATTTGTAGTTAGACCATGATGTGGAGCAGCGCATATTGTTTCACGGTTACAGTCCACCAAATATTAGCAGAGTTATACCCCTTTGAAGATTTATATTAATTTTTCGTTTCTGGCTAAATCATTTCCGGCTAGTTTACATCCGATCAAGCTGAAACTTGATTTATTGTTAAACCATGATGTGGAGCAGCGCATATTGTTTCAAGGTTACAGTCCACCAAATATTAGCAGAGTTATACCCCTTTGAAGATTTGTATTAATTTTTTGTTTCTGGCTAAATCCTCCTACAGTTTACATCCAATCAAGCTGAAACTTCATGTACAGTTAGACCATGATGTGGTGCAGCGCATATTATTTCGCGGTTACAGTCCACCAAATATTTGCAGAGTTATGCCCCTTGGAAACTTTTCGTTTCCGGCTAAATCCTCCTACAGTTTACATCCTATCAAGCTGAAATTTTATTTGTAGTTAGACCATGATGTGGAGTAGTGCATATTGTTTCAAGGTTACAGTCCACCAAATATTAGCAGAGTTAAGCCCCGTTGAAAATTTCTATTAATTTCTATTAATTTTTTGTTTCCGGCTAAATCCTTCTATAGTTTACATCTGATCAAGCTGAAACTTCATAAATAGTTACACGATGATATGGAGCAGCACATATTATTTCGAGGTTACAGTGCACCAAATATTTGCAGATTTATGCCCCTTTGAAAGTTTTTGTAAACTTTTCGCAGCATATTGTTTAGAGGTAATAGTGTACAAATTTTATTTTATAACAGGTATATTGTTTGCAAATAACTAAATTTTTGGTCATATGGGCAAGATATTGATTTTTTTTTTCTTTTATTAGATTTGCAAGGAAAGGTTGCCATTATTAAATCTTTATGAATACATAATTCTTTTTGGATTTTTTTTTTTTTTTTTAATACTCTCCTGATTTGGCTCCCTTGAAGAACAAAAATAGAATCATTATCAAACAAGTTAAAGGTTTACAAAAAAAATTCTGGCAGTTTTTTTTTTTTTTTTGTTTGGTTGTTTATTTTTGTTGTGTTATTGTTTGGTCTGATATTGAAGTATAGGAAAAACAAATCAGCCAAAGGCTCATATGAGCTTATAATATAGTCATGCTTCTGTGGTGTGTCCTCCATCAGAAAGCACTTCTCCCTAGAAGCAGCAAACTTCTCCCTATTTTCCCAGGAGGGAGAAGTCACTTCTTCCTTAATTCCTGGGCCAGCTTGGTCGCTTAGGTTACAGTTCACCAAATATCAGCAGAGATATGCCCCACTGAAATTTTTTTTAATTTTTTTTTTTTTTTTTTTTTTTTTGTAATTCCACTTACAGTTTATATCCGGAGCACTGAATTATACAGGAGCCAGTTTTTGTGCTACATCTTTTTACTTGCCACGGGCGTATAATGCCCTGCTTGGCGGAGCTCTTGTTAGCTCTTCTGAGCACCAAGTGCTCGAGGTGAGCCATTGTGGTCAGTCAATGTCCGTCGTCCTTTGTGCGTCATCCTCCCTCGTTAGGCATCAACAATTGCTTTAAAAGCCTACTCCTCCTACACCTCTAGGCCAGTTGACTCGAAACTTGGTGGGAAGCATCAGGTGACTTGTAGATAAAATATAGCTTAATCTTTCCAATCCGAAATCCAAGATGGCCGCTGTCTTGAAAATCTACTTTGCGCATCTTCTTCTGAACCAAAAAGCCAATTGACTCAAAACTTGAGAGAAATATCAGGGCAGCTTGCAGATCAAAAATAGCTGAAATCATTCAGATCGGAAATCCAAGATGGCCATCTTGGCCATCTTAAAAATCTATTTTGCCCTTTGTCTCCTAACTGAAATGAAAGGCCAACTGACTCGAAACTTGGTAGGAAGTATCATGGTGACTTGCAAATCAAAATAGCTCAAACCACCACAGTTGCCATCTTGATAATCTATTTTGAACTTCTTCTCCTGAACTGAAAGGCCAACTGACTCGAAATTTTGTAGGAAGTATCGGGATGACTTGCACATCAAAAATAGCTAAAAATTTTTCTAATCAGAAATCCAAGATGGCCACCAAGGCCACCATCATGAAAGTCTGTTTTGGGCTTCTTCTCCGGAACAGAAAGGCCAATTGAATTGAAATTTGGTAGATGTATCTGGGTGACTTGTAGATCAAAAATAGCTAAAATCTTTCCTATTGAAAATCCAAGATAGCCATAATTGCAGCTTCCTTAAAAATCTATTTTGCGCTTCTTCTCCTGAACTGAAGGGCCGATTGATCCAAAACTTGGTAGGAATTATCATGATGACTTGCAAATCAAACACAGCTAAAATTTTTCTGATCGGAAATCCAAGATGGCTGCCACAGCTGCCATCTTAAAAATCTGTGTTGAACTTCTCTTTATCCCAGTGGCCAATTGATTTGAAACTTGATAGAAAGTATCAGGGTGACTTGCAGATAAAAAATTGTTCTGTTTGAAATCCAAGATGGCCATCATTGCCGCTATCTTGAAAAATCTATTTTGAACTTCTTCTCCTGAACCAAAATTTCAATCCACTTGAAACTTGTAGGAAGTATCTGGGTGACGTGTAGATCAAAAATAGTATAAATTGTTCTGATTGGAAATCCAATATGGCCACCACAGTTGCCATCTTGAAAATCTATTTTGAACATCTTCTCCTGAAGGGAAAGGCCAGTTGACTTGAAACTTGATAGGAAGTATCGGGGTGACTTGTAGATAAAAAAATAGCTAAAATCATTCTGATCAGAAATCACCCTAGCAGCCATGTTGAAAATCTATTTTGAACTTTTTATCCTGAATCAAAAGGCCAGTTGACTCAAAACTTCATTAGACGTATCAAGGTGACTTGTAGATCAAAAGTAGCTAAAATCGTTCTGACTGAAAACCCATATGGCCACCATCTTGAAAATCTATATTCAACGTCTTGAACCAAAAGGCCAGTTGACTCGAAACTTGTCTGGTAATCAGGTAAGTGATACAGGGCCATCTTTGCCTTCTTGTTTAAGTAGTCATCTTGAATCTTGCTCAAAATATTTGTCTTGATGGTTTCTAGGTCAAGTTCAAAACTGGGTCACTTGGGGTCAAAAAAAGATAACCTGGCCGAACCAAAGGAAAACCTTATCAACACTTAAGAAGTCACATTTTTTAAGTAATCATTATGAATATTGCTCAAAATGTTTATCTTGATGATTTCTAGGTCAGGTTTTGAAACTGGGTTACTTGGGGTCAAAATCTAGGTCACCATGCCATATCAAAGGAAAATATTGTTAATTTTCTAAGGTCACATTTTTCAAGTTATCATCATGAATCTTGCTCAAAATGTTGATGGCATAATTATTTCTAGGTCAAGTTTGAAACTGGTTCACTTGAGGTCAAAGGTCACCAAGTCAGATCAAAGGAAAACCTTACCAACATTCTTGAGATCAAATTTTTAGACCCTGTTACATGATAGTGGCAAGGTATTATGGTTTAACATTGGATGTCCGTGTGTCTGTCCTGCTATCCATCCATACATGCCGACATGACATCCTGGTGTTAGTGTTTCTGAAGAAGTTCACATTATGAGGTTGATTTCTGTTTATTCCATCATTGTGGGGTTAAATTTGCATTGAGGGGTTAAAAAAATTGGTGTTGTGGGGTTAAAAAGATCAAAGAAAGATCAAAGGAATAATCTTATAACGTCCGCCTCGTAAGTCCGTCTGTCTGTTCGTGTTTCGTTTCCGGATGATAACTTGAGTAAACATCAATGGATTTTCACCAAACTTGGTATGGGCATTGATATTGTGGAGATCTGGTTTGGGATTGCTAATGGGAAATTTCGTCAAATTTTGACGCTGTTATCTGCCCAAGACACGCCCATATTTTCGTTTCCAGACGATAACTTGTGTAAATATCAAAGGATTTTAACCAAACTTGGTACATGCATTGATGGTAAGGAGATCTGATTTGGGATTGCTGATGAGCAAATTTGGTCAGTGTTTGACAGAGTTATCTGCCCCCGACATGATAATGGCGGGGTATTATAGTTTAAAGTTTTTATTGAAGTGATCATCATGAATCTTGCTCAAAATGTTTGCCTTGATGATTTCTAGGTCAACTTTGAAACTAAATCACTTATGTCCTAAGTTCATGGTCCAGCGACTTTCTTAAATTCTACTGTTTAGGTCAGTTTCTCAGTAATAATTGGTCCTACAGCAGTGATACTTGGTACTTGCATACATCTTAGTATGACCTTTTGAATGCACTCTTCCATATTTGACCTTGACCTATATTTCACGGTCCACTGACTTTGTTAAGTCTGTGTTTAGGTCAATTTCCCAGTTCTTCAGCCACTGATACTTGACAAATTCACTGTCCAGTGACTTTCATAAATTCTACTGTTTAGGTCAGTTTGTCTGTAACAATAGGTCCTACAGCAGTGATAATTGGCACTTGCATACATCATAGTGTGACCTCTTGAGTGCAGTCATCCATATTTGACTCTGATCTATATTTCACAGGCATGCTACATTGTCTTACTTGTTAATATAATCATCATGAATCTTGGTTAGAATGTTTGCTTTGATCATTTCTAGGTCAGGTTCTGTAAGTCCTGGCATACTCAGGTGAGCGATACAGGGCCATCATGGCTCTCTTCTTGTTGTTGTTGTGTTGGTATTGGTTTCCGTACAAGGTCAGGTTCTGTAAGTACTGGCATACTCAGGTGAGCGATACAGGGCTGTCATGGCTCTCTTGTTGTTGTTGTTGTGTTGGTATTGGTTTCCATTCAAGGTCAGGTTTTGTAAGTCCTGGCATACTCAGGTGAGCGATACAGGGCAGTCATGGCTCTCTTGTTGTTGTGTTGGTATTGGTTTCCACTCAATACTTTTGCAGGGATGCATTGTTGTCATTTGAATTTTGCAGTAGGATATATCATTGTAATATAGGTCAAGGGATAGGAGCAATTTTTAGGACAAATATAGTGTTTTTTAGCCCTGTGTCAGTCATATGTCGTCCACAATTAAATTTTGCTTCAGATGATGTCTCCTCTGTAACTACTAGTCAGATTTCAACCAAAGTTGATAGGATTGTTCCTTTGGAGGTCCTCTAGCAAAATTGCACAAATTCTTCCAATCAGCTGCACAAATGGCAACCAGAGCTTTAAATAGAAAAAAAAAAAAAAAAAAAAAAAAATCAACATCTCCTCCATAACTACTGGTGGATTTCAACCAAACTTGATAGGATTGTTCCTTGGGAGGTCTTCTACCAAAATTGCTCAAACTATTCAGCTCTGCTGCACAAAATGGCCACCAGAGCTAAAATTAGAAAAAAACTTCAAACAACATCTCCTCAGTAATTACTGGGCAGATTTCAGTCAGATGTGATAGGATTGTTCCTTGGGAGGTCTTCTAACAAAATTGCTCTATTCTTTCTGCTCGACTGCATAAAATGGCCACCAGAGCTAAAAATAGAAAAATGACATCTCTGTAACCACTGGGTGGATTTCAAATGACATCTTCTATGTAACCACTAGACAGATTTCAACCAAACTTGATAGGATTGTTCCTTTGGAGGTCCTCAACCAAATTTGCTCAAATCGTTCTGCTCCATTGTACAAAATGGCCACCAGAGCTAAAAATAGAATAAACTTCAAATGACATCTCCTCTGTAACCACTGGGTGGATTTCAACCAAAGTTGATTGGATTGTGTTTTGGAAGGTCCTCTACCAAAATTGCTCAAATCTTTCTGCTCGGCTGCACAAAATGGCTGCCAGAGCTCAAAATAGAAAAAAACAAACTTCAAACAACATCTTCTCTGTAACCACTGGGCCGATTTCAACTAAACTGATAGCAAAATTGTTCAAACTGTTCCTCTCTGCTGCACAAAATGTCAACCAGAGCTAAAAATAGAAAAACAAAAAAAAAAACAAAAAAAAAAAACAACTTCAAACAACATCTCCATAACTACTTGGCAAATTGTTCCTTGGGAGGCCCTCAGCCAAAATTGCTCAAATCATTTCACTCAACTGCACAAAATGAAGGCCAGAGCGAAAAAAAAAGAAAAAATTCAGATGACATCTCCTCCATAACCACTTGATGGATTTCAACCAAACTTGATAGGATATTGTTCCTAGGGAAGTTCCCTACAAAAATTGCACAAACTGTTCCATTTCAGTGCACAAAATGGTGGCCAGAGCTACAGATATAAAAAACAAACAAACTTCAAACAGCATCTCCTCCATAACCCCTTGGCCGATTTCAACCAACCGTTTGCTTTTGAAGCCACATCAATTGACTCATAGGGACCCAACACACTATGAAACTGTGTAAAATCATAAGATCAAAAATAGCTAAAATCATCCCTATCAGAAATCCAAGATGGCCACCATGACAGCCATCCTGAAAATCTATTTTTCGCTTCTTCTCCTGAACTGAAAGGCCACTTGAATCAAAACTTGGTAGGAAGCATTTGGGTGACTTGTAGATCTAAAATAGCTTAAATTGTTTGATCGGAAATCCAAGATAGCCAAGTTCATTGAAAGTATCGAGGTGACTTGTAGATCAACAGTAGCTAAAATCATTCTGATTGGAAATCTAAGATGGCTGCCATCTTGTTTATGTTTATTATACATGTATTTCCCTGCTACTATGCTGTTTACATGTATAAAATCATAATTCTTCAGAAACCAATTATCCAGTTGCCTCCAAATTTCACATTGATCCTACTGTTGAAATGTGATTGATTGTTCAAATGATCATGCTTCATTGACTGTCAGCCATATATAATATTCTTCTTCAAAATTAAGAACTGCTTGAAGGTTGATCTTTTCATTAGCTGCGATGACAGGACTGGAAAAATGTTGCATAACATCTGCATATCTGCATATCTGCAGTGGCTATGTCACTTAGGTGAGCGACCCGTGGCCCTTGGGCCTCTTGTTTTCCCTGTATATCTATATAGAAAACTTGAAAAAATCTTCTTGTCAGAAACCACTGGACCGATTTCAATATAACTTGGCAGAAATGTTTCCTTGGTGATACTTTACCAAGATTGTTCAAGCTGTCATGATTTGTCAAAAAGCATGGCTGCTAGGGGCGGGCCTTATTTTCCCTATATATCTATATAGAAAACTTTAATGATCTTCTTTTCAGAAAAAAACTGGACTGATTTCAATATAATATTGCAGAAATGTTTCTTATGTAACCCTCTATCAAGGTTGTTCAAGCTATCATGATTCGTCAAAAAACACGGCCGCCAGGGGGCGGGGCTTATTTTCCCTATCTATCTATATAGAAAATTTTAAAAATCTTCTTGTCAGAAACCACAGGACCCATTTCATTATAACTTGGCAAAAATGTTTCCTTGTTGACCCTCGACAAAGATTGTTCAAGTAATCGTGATTTGTCAAAAAACATGGCTGCTGGCGGGTGGGGCTTATTTTCCCTATATATCTATATAGAAAACTAAAAAATCCTCTTGTCAGAAACCAATGGACCGATTTCAATATAACTTGGCAGGAATGTTTCTTTGTTGATCCTCTACCAAGGTTGTTCAAGCTGTCATGATTCGTCAAAAAACATGGTGGCTAGGGGGCCGGGTTTATTTTCCCTCTATATCTATATAAAAAACTTTAAAAATCTTCTCGTAAGAAACCGTTCAATGTAACTTGGCAGGAATGTTGCTTTGGTGACCTTCTACCAGTATTGTTTAAAAAAAAAAACATGGCCCCAGGGGCAGTGAACTTGGCTGAAACATCTACATTAAGTATGCAAATCTGTTTGCTCAGGTGAGCAATATAGAACCATCATGGTCCTCTTGTCTTTTTCATGTCAAATGGTTGGCACATAAAGAAGATAACACATCTGATTCTTGGAATTCTAGTTCTCTGTTTTGCCACAAATCTGCCTGTCTTTTATCCCAGATAAGGTCACACTTTAAACCCCAACATCCCTTTATGCATGACCAAGCAGGATGAAGGGCTGTCCCTTTTATACTTACTGTAGTAAACCAAAGTGTTGGGACGGACAGGCCTGAGCAAACTGTAGACCCAGATCAGATCCTGCAAAACACAGCATCTGATCTAGAACTACACTGTTAACCACTCATCCAGCAATATAAAAAATGCATAAAGATGTAGTAAAGTAGACTTGTTAGCTCACCTGAGCTATGCTCAGGATGAGCTATTGTGATCACTTTTCGTCCATCGTTCGTCCGTCCGTCCATCCATCCGTCCATCTGTCCATCCGTCCGTTAACATTTTCAAACGACTTCTCCTCTGAAGCTCCTGAGCCAATTTCGCTCAAATTTCATATGGAGCCTCCTTAGATTGGGGGAACGAAAAATTGCTAAAATGGTCACGCTCCATTGACCAAGATGGCCGCCATGCCCTTATATGGTAAAAACCTTTAAAAATCTTCTTCTTCAGAACCGAGGATGCCTTGGGGCTGAATCTTTGCATAAATCATCAGAAACAGGGGGTCTACTAAAATTGCTAAAATAATGGTCGTACATTGACATTTGACGTTTTTACAGCAAGGTCAAGTTTGCTTCCCTATGCATTTGTATGGGAAAAAACCTTTAAAAATCTTCTTCTCCAAAACCGAGGATGCCTTGTGGCTGAATCTTTGCATATATCATCAGGAACAGGAGGTCTACCAAATTTGCTAAAATAATGGTGGTACATTGACATTTGACCTTTTTACGGCAAGGTCAAGTTTGCTTCCTTATGCATTTATATGGGAAAAAATGTTGAGAATTTCAAATGACTTCTCCTCTGGAGCCTCTGGGCCAATGTTGCTCAAATTTCATTTGGAGCCTCCCTGGGACATGGGAATGAAAGATTGCTAAAATGGTTGCCGTCCATTGACCAAGATGGCCGCCATGTCCATATATGGTAAAAACCTTTAAAAAATTCACCTCCAGAACGGAGGATGCCTTGGGGCTGAATCTTTGCATAAATCATCAGGGACGGAGGGTCTACCAAAATCGCTAAAATATTAGCATACATTCACATTTGACCTTTTTACGGCAAGGTCAAGTTTGCTTCCCTATGCATTTGTATGGGAAAAAACCTTCAAAAATCTTCTCCAAAACCTAGGATGCCTTATGGCTGAAACTTTGCATATATCATCAGGAACAGAAGGTCTACCAAAGTTGCTAAAATAATGGTGGTACATTGACAGTTGACCTTTTTATGGAAAGGTCAAGTTTGCTTCCTTATGCATTTGTATGGAAAAAATGTTGAGAATTTCAAATGACTTCTCCTCTGGGCCAATGTTGCTCAAATTTCATTTGGAGCCTCCCTGGGACAGGGGAATGAAAAATTGCTAAAATGGTTGCTGTCCATTGACCAAGATGGCCGCCATGTCAGTATATGGTAAAAACCTTTAAAAATCTTCTTCTCCAGAACCGAGGATGCCTTGGGGCTCAATCTTGGCATAAATCATCAGGGACGGAGGGTCTACCAAAATTGCTAAAATAATGGTCATACATTGACATTTGACCTTTTTACGGCAAGGTCAAGTTTGCTTCCCTATGCATTTGTATGGGAAAAAACCTTCAAAAATCTTCTCCAAAACCAAAGATGCCTTATGGCTGAATCTTTGCATATATCACCAGGAACAGGAGGTCTACCAAAGTTGCTAAAATAATGGTGGTACATTGACATTTGACCTTTTTACGGCAAGGTCGTTTGCTTCCTTATGCATTTGTATGGGAAAAATGTTGAGAATTTCAAATGACCTCTCCTCTGGAGCCTCTGGGCCAATGTAGCTCAAATTTCATTTGGAGCCTCCCTTGGGCAGGGGAATGAAAGATTGTTAAAATGGTTGCTGTCCACTGACCAAGATGGCCGCCATACCCATATATGGTAAAAGCCTTTAAAAATCTTCTTATCCAGAACCGAGGATTCCTTATGGCTGAATCTTTGTAGAGATTATCAGGGAGGTCTACTGAGATAGCTAAAATAATGGTTGCACATTGACATTTGACCTCTTTATGGCAAGGTCAAGTTTGCTTCCCTATGGATTTGTATGGGAAAAAATGTTGAGAATTTCAAATGACCTCATCTGGAACCTCTGGGCCAGTGTTGTTCAAAAATCATTTGGAGCCTCCCTGGTGCAGGGAAATGAAAGATTGCTAAAATATTTTTGGTCCTTTGACCAAGTTGGCCGCCATGCCCATGTATGGTAAAAACCTTTAAAAATCTTCTTTTACAGAACTGAGGATCTTTGCATAAATCATCAGGGATGGGAGGTCTACCAAAATTGCTAAAATAATGGTCATACATTGACATTTGACCTTTTTACAGTGAGGTCAAGTTTGCTTCTGTATGCATTTGTATGGGTCCCATACATTTGTATGGAAAAAATGTTGATAATTTCAAATGACCTCCTCTGAAGCCTCTGTGCCAGTGTTGCTCTTTCATGCAGAGCCCATTTGGGCAGGAGAATGAAAGATTGCTTAAATGGGCGTGTTCCATTTATCAAAATGGCTGCCATGCCCATATATGGTAAAAACCTTTAAAAATCTTCTCCAGAGCCAAATAAGCCCTGGGCTCTAATCTTTGAACAAATTATGGGGAACAGGAGATAATTGCTATAATGATGGTTCTATGTTGACGTTTGACATTTTTACCTCCAAGGTCAAATTTGCTTCCCCATGCATTTGTATGGGCCATATACATTTATATTGGAAGTATCGAAGTGACTTGTAGATCAACAGTAGCTAAAATCGTTCTGATTGGAAATCTAAGATGGCCATCATCTTGTTTATGTTTATTATATTTCTCTGCCACTGTGCTGTTTACATGTATAAAATCATGATTCTTCAGAAACCACTTAGCCAATTTCCACCAAATTTCACATTGATCCTACTTTTGAAATGTGATTAATAGTTAGTTCAAATGATCACGCTCCATTGACTGTTAGGCCCATATATTCTTCTTCAAAACTAAGCACTGCTCAAATGATGTTCTTTTCATTAGTTGTGATGATAGGATTGGAAAAATATTGCATAACATCTGCATGTTTGCAGTGGCTATGTCACTCAGGTGAGCGAGCCGTGGCCTGTGGGCCTCTTGTTCAGGTTTTAGGACCAGTATGATAAGGCATTAAGGTGTCCCAATACTTAGGGTATATACGGTAACAGCCGGAGAGTGATTTTTCATACATCATCATGAGGGCAAATACATGTTTTTTTGACACGCAGGTCAAGCGGTATGGCGATAATGAGCAGATCCTTCAGGGGATTTCCAGTACACAGCTGATATTATGTGTTGACAAAAAGTTCATTTGGTTAGCTCCAGTAAAGTGTAAATTTTAAAATCAAATGTTAGAAAACATGAATTACCGTACTATGGATGGAATTTTTGATGTCCTTCTGAAGTCAAATTCACTTCAGCTGTGTAAAAGTCGATTTCAAACTGAAGAACCGGCATTTTCTTGATCATATATCTTACCCTGCTACCATATAGGTCAATTGTTGGATAGTTTCTAATTCCTACTATTATATTGTGGCTTCACACATAAAAATGTTTTGTATGTAAAGGGAATTGATACACTTTGTAGGTTTTCTGTGAGACAACTTTTTTGACTGTATATTTTAAGGCTGACCACAATTAATTGGATATTCGTCGATTAATTGATCAATAAATTCTACAAAAATGATCATCGTTACAGATTTGCCAAGCCATGTTTTTCTCTTAGAGAATTTGACCCCCACCTTTCTGACTATTACTGTATCAGTCGGGTTAGTGGGATATTGCTTTCTCATATGTTTCTGATGACTGAGACCATAAAACTCTGCCCACTTGCCAATAAAATGATGCTCTGTTATGCAATTAGTTAAGTAATACTGATAAGACATATCATATCATCATATTTTTGATTAACGTGCAGGTACAGGGGCAACATCCACATCAGTGGGCCCCCTTCCAGATAGCTGGCTTGCTGCACGCATGGCAGATCTTACACCTGATCTCCATGTATGTCTGTCATGAGGGCTGATGGCCGAGAGCTTCCACTCTCTGTAATCCCTCTCTGTCAGCTGTTTCCATGTCACCTTGGGCCTCCCAGGCCCATGCTTTCCATCAACCTGTATGTCAAAGGCTGTCTTGACTGCACAATTGGAGCATTCCACATGTCCATACCATTGGAGTCTTCTCTCCTTCAGAATGAGGTCCAGATCCTCAATGCCAAGCGGCACAAGTAGCTCATTGTACCTGGTGGTGACAACGTCTTACAGTCTAACATTGCAGATCTGTCTGATCATTGCCCTGTCGTTTCACTACAGACGCTGGAGGTTTGGCTTGATCAGTGGCCAAGTCTTGCTCATGCCAGCATTGCACTCAGCACACAAGAGCTGTACACACGGCCATGTGTTTTGAAAGGTGGCGTGAAGTGAGAACTGGTAGCAGATCCTTGAACTTCTTCCAGGCGGTTTTCACACATGTTGTGGTTGAAAGTTCACAGCCACCTGCTGCTGAGAGCATGTCTCCTAAGTAGCAAAAGGAAGCTACCACCTCAAGCTTGTCAGGTCCAACCTGGACTTCCTTCTGTGGTCTGCCATCCAAGGGGAATCACTTCCCTGGCACCATATACATCTGTAGTCAGGGTCTTTTTTCAAGCGCTTGAGCCCACTGCATTTCTTGTGCACCCAGTGCTTGCAGCCATTGCAGAAGATGCTTTGCTGCCCACTCCAGTGCGACAGACAGCGCATGGAAACTCGCCTGCAGGAGGTCCAGTCCCGTACCGCAGATCATAATCTTTGTCTTTCTTCTCCATTGCTTCTTTCCATGTCAAGAGCCTCCTGACACATTCCTCAAGCGATTCAGCGATGATAACAAGGTCATCAGCATAGAGGTTTTCCCAGGGGACCCCAGAGTGGAATTCTCATGATAAGGCTTCAAGCACAATGATGAAGAGCAGTGGGCTGAGTACTGATCCTTGGTGAAAACCAACCTTCACTTCAAACTCTTCACTGTTCCCCTCACCAACACGGACACGGCTCTACGCATTTGCATACACCCCCTGCACCAGTCGCACAATCCACTCCTCCACACCAAGTTTTCTCAGCTCCCACCAGATGACCTTCCGAGGTACTCGATCAAACGAAAGCCATGTAGAGTCTCTTGTTGGCAGCTAGATACTTCTCTTGCAGCTGCCTGACAACAAAGATTGCATCTGTAGAGCCTCTGCCTGGGACAAAGCCAAACTGGGAATCATCGATTGACAGCAACTGTCTGATGAGGCCGTCCACAATCCTCTCCAGGATTTTCATAACCTGCTCTGTCAGTTTGAGACCGCGGTAGTTGCCCCTTTCCAATGCGTCCCCCTTTCCCTTGTAGAGGCAGACAATGAAACTCTGCTGCCAGTCAGAGGGTACCTTGCCATCACGAGTGATTGCAGCTGCGAGGTCACGGATCATGGAGGTGCTCATGTCACCGGCTGCTTGTATCATCTCCACCACTATGCCTGATGGGCCCGTGCTTTGCCTGCCTTCATTTGTGAGATAGCCTTCTTAACCATAACAATGGTGATTGGGATGGGTGGGCCTTCCACTGGTGGTTGATAAGACAGGTGGTCTGGGTCCCAGTCAAACTCAACGTTGAGAAGCCTTCTCATTACTTGTAGGCTTGTAGGCTTGTAGGCTTGGATGTGCTGAAAGCCTTTATTTTACTCTCAAGAAGTTAACTACAAACCTGCACGCAAAATTCTTAAATATAAAACACAATGAAGAAGCCCAAAACCGATACCAAAATCTACATCTGCATCAAAAATTAATCAAATTACAAATTTTAAATGGTTTCCTATGTTAAAAAATAAAGATTTTAAGACTATACTTTGCAGTGCAGGGAACCAGTGCAATCAGAGAAAAGTAGTTCCCCAGGAAATCTGGAAACACCACCTGCTGTGAACAGACTCATTAGTGTAGGAGAGTTGAAGGCAGTAGCCATAAAACATCTGGTTGAATTATCAGTTGAGCATGATTTTTTTTGCCACTTTTTTTCCAAGAGAAAAACTTGTCATGCTAATAATCGATCATTTGATTTCTGTGTCTGTTACACTTTGCCGTATTTACTCTTAGTATTCAGACACCTCAACTCCTTACCATACTTATTCTAAAATTTGAACAAGTACAAATTAGTACACAATGTTGTATCTAAAAATAGCTGGATGTGTGGCAAACAGTGAAGACCCTGATGAGATGCCGCACTTGCGGCATCACATCTGGGTCTACACTGTTTGTTCAGGCCTGTCTGACCAAATTCATACAATAAAGTGTAACATACTCAGACAGACTTTCCAGCACACCGGTTCCCTTCTGTAAAGGATCTACTCCAAAAGAGTAGCTGCTTTCCAGAAGGGAGACAAAAAAACAATTTTCATAGTTGCCTCACCTGTAACTGTTTTCATTCGCTTTAGAATGATAAAACTAAAATCTGGGAGTTATTAATATACACTATTCTCATTCAAAAGGTCTATAATAGATGACCCCATTTACACACACACACACACACACACACACACACACACACACACACACACACACACACACACACACACACACACACACACACACACACACACACACACAAGGCATTTGGGTTGGTATTTAGATATGGTAAAAGTATAGAGAAGAGTGGGTGGAGGAAATGTGGAGGGGAGGTGGTAGTAGGCTTGTAGGCTTGGATGTGCTGAAAGCCTTTATTTTACTCTCAAGAATTATTCCTGTTCCCTAAAACTTGCTTATTTTCACCAGAGAATTCCAGCTGGAAGCACAGGTTAACAGGATACAGACAGAAAAAGCTCACCTGGAAGAGGAGATAACCAATCTTGACAAAGACATACGATCAGATGTGAAAGGAGTTGAGCAAGGGAAAGATAAGGTGAGTAAAGTTGAAAATTTATGTGTTGTTGCACTGCTTAAGCAAGCAGGTGTGATACAGCATCCGGTTTTCCAGCCATCCATCCATCCATCTGTCAACATAAGAAAACATCCTAACATTTAGGCCAATTTCTGAATACACATACAATTATCTTAACTGACATATGCCTTCTCCCTAACAAGGCTTCAAACTATGCGGCACCATTTTATGACCATGACCTCTTGTAACATCTTTTGCAATTTTTTTTTATGTCCCTAGCTGTTAGCTCCACCTCTTATTAACCGTAACACTTTTAGCCATCTTACATAGAATGTTCTTTCTTCTTTACATGAAACACTGCAGTGTTATTTTATGATCTATATTTTGCGGTGTCATTTTAGCTCACCATCGTCCGTCCGTCCATCCGTCTGTGCGTCCATCCGTTAACATTTTCAAACGACTTCTCCTCTGAAACCGCTGAGCCAATTTTGCTCAAATTGACGAAAAATTGCTAAAATGGTCGCGGTCTGTTGACCAAGATGGCCGCCACACCCATATATGGTAAAAACCTTTAAAAATCTTCTCCTCCAGAACCGGGAATGCCTTGGGGCTGAACCTTTGCAGGAATCATCGGGGACGGGAGGTCTACCAAAATTGCTAAAAGAATTGCGGTACGTTGACGTTTGACCTTTTTACGGCAAGGTCAAGTTTGCTTCCCTATGCATTTGTATGGGAAAAACCTTTAAAAATCTTCTTCTCCAAAACCGAGCATGCCTTATGGCTGAACCTTTGCATATATCCTTGGGAACAGGAGGGCTACCACAGTTGCTAAAATAGTGGTTGTACATTGACATTTGACCTTTTTATGGTAAGGTCAATTTGGCTTCCTTATGCATTTGTATGGAAAAAATGTTCAGAATTTCAAACAACTTCTCCTCTGGAGCCTCTGGGCCAATTTTGCTCAAATTTCATACGGAGCCTCCTTAGAGTGGGGGAACGAAAAATTGCTAAAATGGTTGTGGTCCGTTGACCAAGATGGCCGCCGCGCCCATATATGGTAAAAACCTTTAAAAATCTTCTTCTCCAGAACCGAGAATGCCTTGGGGCTGAACCTTTGCAGGAATCATCGGGGATGGGAGGTCTACCAACATTGCTAAAAGAATTGTCGTACATTGACGTTTGACTTTTTACGGCAAGGTCAAGTTTGCTTCCCTATGCATTTGTATGGGAAAAACCTTTAAAAATCTTCTTCTCCAAAACCGAGCATGCCTTGTGGCTGAATCTTTGCATATATCTTCGGGAACAGGAGGGCTACCAAAATTGCTAAAATAATGGTTGTACATTGACATTTGACCTTTTTACTTTAAGGTCAATTTTGCTTCCTTATGCATTTGTATGGGAAAATGTTCAGAATTTCAAACAACTTCTCCTCTGGAGCCTCTGGGCCAATTTTGCTCAAATTTCATATGGAGCCTCCTTAGATAGGTGGAACAAAAGATTGCTAAAATGGTCACAGTTCGTTGACCAAGATGGCCACCATGTCCATATATGGTAAAAACCTTTATAAATCTTCTTCTCTAGAACCGAGGATGCTTTGGGGCTGAATGTTTGCATAAATCATCGGGTACAGGGGGGTCTACCAAAGTTGCTAAAATAATGGTCATACATTAACATTTGACCTTTTTACGGCAAGGTGGTTTGCTTCCTTATGCATTTGCATGGGAAAAAACATTTAAAAATCTTATTCTCCAAAACCGAGGATGGCTTGTGGCTGAATCTTTGCATATATCATCTGGAACGGGCGGTCTACCAAAGTTGCTAAAATAATTGTCATACATTGACATTTAACCTTTTTACGGCAAGGTCAAGTTTGCTTCTGTATGCATTTGTATGGGCCCCATACATTTGTATGGAAAAAATGTTGATAATTTCAAATGGCTTTTCCTCTGAAGCCTCCGGGCCAGTGTTGCTCAAATTTCATGCGGAGCCTCCGTGAGCAGGAGAATGAAAGATTGCTAAAATGGGTATGGTCCATTGATCAAAATGGCTGCCATGCCCATATATGGTAAAAACCTTTAAAAATCTTCTTCTCCATAACCAAATAAGCCCTGGGTCCTAATCTTTGCACAAATTACAGGGGACAGGAGATCTACCAAAATTGCTCAAATGATGGTTCTATGTTGACATTTGACCTTTTTGCCTCCAAGGTCAAATTTGCTTCCCTATTTGTGTGGGCCATATACATTTATATTGAAAGTATCGAAGTGACTTGTAGATCAACAGTAGTTAAAATTGTTCTGATTGGAAATCTAAGATGGCCATCATCTGGTTTATATTTATAATATTTACCTGCCACTGTGCTGTTTACATGTATAAAATCAGGATTCTTCAGAAACCACTTAGCCATTTTCCACCAAATTTCACATTGATCCTTCTGTTGAAATGTGATTGATAGTTTATTCAAATGATCATGCTCCATTGACTGTCAGGCCCATATATTCTTCTTCAAAACTAAGAACTGCTCAAATGATGATATTTTCATTAGTTGCGATGATAGGATTGGAAAAATGTTGCATAACATCTGCATGTCTGCAGTGGCTATGTCACTCAGGTGAGCGAACCGTGGCCTCTTGTTTTGTGTCAACCATACCATTTAGCTTCATTTCTGATTAACTGTATAAGGTACAGTCATCAAACCTTGCTTACCATTACGAAAACACGCCTATTCAAATATATGGAAAATTTCACCTCCGAAAACTGAAAATTTTCAAATAAAAAACTCTGATATTTTTCATATTTCTGCTCAAAACATAGATTGTGGGTACTCATAAGAACTGCCTCGGTGAGGCGGTTCTAATGAGTACCCACAATCTATGTTTTATGCAGTAATAAGAAAAATAATGTATACCCCTGTAAACCCCAGTTTTACTGTATAAAAGTGGGGTTCAAGGGGGTCAAAATTATATAGGCATGTTTTCATGATGATCTCCTCCCATCACGAAAACGTGCCAATATAATTTTGACCCCCTTGAACTCCACTTTTATATAGTAAAACTGGGGTTTACAGGGGTATCCATGTACATTATTTCCTTATTTCTGCTCAAAAACAGAGATTGTGGGTACTTGTTAGAACTGCCTCATCGAGGTTGATCTAATGAGTACCCAAAATCTATGTTTTGAGCAGAAATATGAAAATTATCAGAATTTTTTATCTGAATATTTTCATTTTTTGGTGGTAAAATTTTCAGTATAATTGAATAGGTGTGTTTTCATAATGCCAATCAGGGACACAAAATACTGTGGTATCATTTTATGACCAGGGCCCAGTGTTCAAAGCATTGTTAGCTTAACAAGCTCGTTAGTGGTTAAAATGTTAACTGTTCTGTCAAGTATAATATCTAATTCTCAGGTATTTTTGCTGAAAAAATGTGAGTAACTTTTGCAGTTGCAAAAGCTACTCACATTTTTTCAGCAAAAATATCAGCATATGTTCCATATTTAATGATCAAAGTTTAAAAGATACATTAACTAACAACATCATTAGTTTTGAACAACTGGGCCCTGTATTTTACAGTTCAATGCATCAGCTGAAGTATTTAGCTCCAATTCTGTTTAACTATGAGTAGATAACCTGATTAACTTTTGGAAAAAAAAATGTGGAATTTTTATTAGCTCACGTACAGGTCTTCGTCCGTTGTGCGTCGTCCGTCTGTCAACAATTTACTTAAAAGACATCTCCTCCTAAACCGGGGAATGGATTTTGAAATAATTTTATAGGAATGTTTCTTGGATGACCCTCTACCAAAATTGCTTAAATGGTTCTGCTCTGCTGAACAAAATGGCCGCCAGAGCTAAAAATAGAAAAAAAAACCCTTAAAACAGCATCTACTCCAAGGCCATTGGCCCAATTTCAAAATAATTTCACAAGAATATTCCTTGGGTGATCCTCTACCAAAATTTCTCAAACCATTTCCGCTCGGATGAACAAGATGGCCACCAGAGTTAAAAATAGAAAAACCTTTAAATGACCTCATTTGTCAACAATTTACTTAAAAGATATCTCCTCCTAAACTAGTGGACAGATTTTGAAATAATTTTACAGGAATGTTCCTTGGGGTGTCCTCTACCAAAATTGGCTAAATGGTTCTGCTCCACTGAACAAAATGGCCACTAGAGCTAAAAATAGAAAAATCTTAAAACGACATATCTTCTAAGGCCACTGGCCCAATTTCAAAATAATTTTACAGGAATATTCCTTGGTTGACCCTCTACCAAAATTGCTCAAACCATTCCACTCTGATGAACAAGATGGCCACCAGAGCTAAAAATAGAAAAACTTTTAAATGACTATTTCTCATTAACCAGTGAACGGATTTTAAAATAATTACACATGAATGTTCCTTGTGTGACCCGCTACCAAAATTGCTCAAACCGTCCTGCTCGGATGTACAAGATGGCCACCAGAGCTAAAAATAGAAAAACCTTTAAACGACTTCTCCTCCTTAACCAGTGGATGGGTTTTGAAATAGTTTCACACGAATGTCCCTTAATTGAGTGACCCTCTACCAAAATTGCTTAAACCGTTCCACTTGGATGAACAAAATGGCAGCCAGAGCTAAAAATAGAAAAACCTTTAAACGTGTTTCTCCTTAACCAGTGAATGGATTTTGCAATAATTTCACACAATTGTTCCTTGGATGACACTCTACTAACATTGCTCAAACCGTTCCGCTCGGATGAACAAGATGGCTACCAGAGCTAAAAATAGAAAAACCTCCACTGCGGACAGCACTTGTTTTCCCTATATATTTGTACAAAAATATGATCTGTATACAAAAATTTGATAATCTTACAAACCACTTGCCTGATTTAAATTAAATTAATACAACCATCCTGAACCTAAAGCAATGGGACACAGGTGAGTGATTTAGGGCCATCATGGCCATCTTGTTTTCCTGAGTTATGGATCTTTGAAAATTTCGCTATTTAACCTTGTAAGCAAGCTATCTCGAAAACTGTTAAAGCTTTTGCCTTGAAATGTGATAGGCTGATAGGGAATGATGAGTAGATGACCTGATTAACCTGAAAAATAAAAATCAGTTTTCTTCCTTGAGTTACAGCCCTTAGAAAATTTTGGCATTCTAACATTGTAAGCAAGATATCTTAAAAACTATTGAAATTATTGCCTTGAAATTTGATAGGCTGATAAGGTATGATGCGTAGATGACCTAATTAACTTTTGAAATAATTCTGAAAATATTTTCTTGAGTTTTGGCCCTTTAAAAATTCCAGCATTTTAATCTTGTAAGCAAGATATCTTGAAAACTGCTTAAGTTATTGCCTTGAAACTTGATAAGCTGATACAGGATGATGAGTAGATGACCTGATTAACATTGTAAACAAGATATCTCAAAAACCATTAGGGGCAAGCAGTGTCGGGGGCATAGTGTTTCATATACACAAGCTGTAGTTTATGTATAGCATCATTGGGGTGGGGGAAAGGCTGCATAAGGTTTTGGGCAGATTGGATCAAAATGCTGGTTTCCATGGCAACAGAAAGCCCCCATTGACTTATAATGGGGAAAATGATGCCTCCACCTTTTCTCGGTTGCTTTTGATCAGATCCTTTTAAGACTTGCAGGTAATGAGGACATATATAAAATCTCAGACCAGTTCAAGTTTTGGCCAGATTAGACAACTCAGCATGCAGCAGGTGGGGGAAATGGACGTGTTAGTAGTTCTATTTCTGCTCTGTCATTTATTTTCATTTGCTTTTTCACTCTTCCTCCTCTATTGTTCTTTTTCCTCTCATCTACTGACTTTTTTTATTCTTTTCTCTGGAAGAGGACATGAAATGGCACTTCCTCCTACATTTCTTTCTTCTATTTCTTCTCTTTCATTCCTGTTCCTCTTTCTTCCCTGTCTCTGTCTTTTATCTCGGCTACTATCTCTTCTATCTCTCTTCTCCCTTTCTCTGGGAGAAGACACAAAATGACCCATAACGGTTGACGTGTCATTAATTCCCCAACACAATCAATCAATATCAACAGAAGTTCTTGTCTCCCCAACTCCTCCTACATTTCTCAAGGGATATTGATGAAACTTTCCAGTTATTGTTTCCATGACCTGAAGATGGTTATATTTTATCGACGTCATGCTCAATGCATTCAACTTAAATAATTTGGAGATCACTTTTTGCCGTAAATTGTTCCCTACAGCATTTAGGAAAATTAAAAAATTAGTCTGCTGAAAGGATTGTAAAATCTCAAAACATTGTTTAGGACATATATGTTATAGACATATTCACCACATACTGACATTTCGAACGTCGGGGGACACTTGGCCTGGGGTCTTTTATAGTCCTTTTCTCTGGAAGAGGACATGAAATGGCACACACGGCTTGGTGTGTCTTTAACTCTTTGCATGCTGGGTAATTTTGCATGCTTTTTTGTCATTTGTAGATTTTTTTTAAAAATTTACTTTTCAAAAAAAAAATCTTTCAGGAATACCATCAGAGTGTCAAACAGTTTGGATCCAAATCAGGCCCAACATCTTGTCGGGTCTGATCTTGGTCCAAACTGTTTGCAAAGGTTATCAGCAGACAGCAAAAGTTGCCACTAGCAGGGAAAGAGTTAAAGAACTCCAACAAACAAATTTGCACAGGGATTTAAAGAATTCCTGTGAAGCCTCTGCAATTGTTTCCCAACATCAGTTGAGCTCGAAGTGTTTTTATGACTACCATATTTACTCTAAGTGTTGGGACTCCGTAACTCCTTACCAAGCTTGCCCTAAATTTGAAAAAAAAAAGTCTATTTTACTACATGTTAATGGGTCTAAACTAGTGCTGAATGAGTGGCAAACAGTGTTCTGCGGCATCTGATCTGGGTCAACATGCCGTGTTGTTCTCTTAAATTGACTCCCACCTTCCCAATAAATGCTATATCAAAGTTGGGTTAATGGGGTATTGCATTTTCATATGTTTCTTGTGACTGACCATAAAACTCTGCCAAGGTGCCTATAAAATGATGCAATTAGTTAAGTAGTACTGATAAGACAGTTAACTAGAAACCCACACAGAGTAGCTCAAAACTGATTCCAGAATCTACATAAACTCTGCATAAAAAGTCAATCAGCTTAAACATTTTAAACGGTATCCTACATTAAAAAAAGGAACATTTTAAGATTATATATTACATTGTAGGGCACTAGTGCTAGCAGAGAAAAGTAGTCCCCTAGTTAAAGCTGGTAATCTGTTAGGAACAGACTTATTAGTGTAAAGAGAGTTGGGGACAGTAGCCTAAAACCTCTGGTTAAATTATCAGTTGAGCATGAATGTTTGCCATTTTTTTCCATCATGAAAACATACCTATATAATTTTGACCCCCTTAAACCCCACTTTTATATAGTAAAACTGGGTTTTACAGGGGTATACATTATTTTTCTTATTTCTGCTCAAAAACATAGATTGTGGGTACTCGTTAGAACCGCCTCGCTGAGGCCGTTCTAACGAGTACCCACAATTTATGAAATATGAAAAATATCAGCATTTTTATCTGAAAATTTTCAATTTTTTGGAGGTGAAATTTTCTATATATTTGAATAGGCGTGTTTTCGTAATGTTAGAGAAAAACTTGTCATGAACACTGTTTGCTTAGGCTTCTCTGTCCCAATATTTAGGATTATTATGATATTCATTAACTGTAATAAGGCAGTTTGGTTTAAAGTATTGGGTATGATAGATGTTTCTAAAAACTGTGTTATTGTTTTCTCTAGTCTGCAGATGATGTAGAATCTTCAGAGCAGAAGAAGGATGGAGAAAGTCTTAGATCAAAATATGAGAGAACTGAAAAGTATAAAATAAAGGTATACTTTCTCTTGACTTAGAACATGGGTGCAACTTAACCTTTACCGCTCTCTGGGCTAATTCAGCAGATGACACATTGATGATATTTTCCTTATTTTTCCTAGAAAACAGGTTTTGACATTTCTTGCAAATCGTCTCAATCAAAGACAATTGCATGAAATGTCAAATCCTTTTTCCTGGGAAAATAAAAAAAATATTTCAGAATGTTGTCTGCTGAAACTTTTACCCAGAGTGGTAAATGTTACACTGACAGGCAGCCGCAGTGTATGAGGGTTGGTCTAGAACTTAAGTAAGAAATTTTATTTAGTTTACAGTATTTTGGAAATGCTGTAATCTGCTTGCAAGATCCAGGCTTTTTCAAAATTCAAGTTCACAATAGCTATTTGTTGAAAACTACTTCTGATGACCTCTTTAAAGCTCACATGAGCCATGCTCATGTTGAGCTATAGTGATCATTTTAAGCTTACCTGAGCAAGGCTCAGGATAAGCTATTGTGATCATTTGCCATCCGTTGTCATCCGTCCGTCGTCCGTTGTCCGTCCGTCCACATCTTTGAACGACTTCTCCTCTGTAACCGCTGGGCCAATTTTCTTCAAACTTCATGTAGAGCCTTCTGTTAAAGGGGGATTGAAAATTTATATAAATGATCACTGTCCGTTAATCAAGATGGCCGCCATGCCCATATATGGTAAAAACACTTAAAAATCTACTCCAGAACCAAGAAAGCTTCAAGGCTGAATCTTGGTATATAGCATCATGGACTCAAGGTCTACCAAGTTTGTTCAAATGACCCTAGGTTGACCTTTGACCTTTTTATGGCAAGGTCAAATTTGCATCCCCATGCATTTGTATGGGGAAAATGTTGAAAAGTCGTTTTTCTCAAAATATATGAAAGACTAATGGCTGAAACTTACAACGTGTGATTAAAGTAGAAAAACATTTTAGTTATAATCAGAATTTGTCCCGTGGGTGTTATCTGCTCTTGCCCCTGGGCTAAATACATGTATAAAATTATAATTATAATTATTATAATTTTTAAATGTCTTCTTTTCTGAGCTGGCCTCGGTGGCTTAGTTGGATGCGCCATCCGACTGGAGACCAGGAGGTTGCGGGTTCAACCCCCGCCAAAGTCGGCAACATTCTTTTTAGTGGAGATTGATAATGAAATATTTTCTACAGTCATTCTCTCCCTTCCGCTGATTCAAGAAGGGCAGTTGTCAGTTTCTGGCAAAAGAATGTGCACAATACTGGTTAACCGCTTAGAGGACTAAACCTGCCCAGTAAACATGTGGTTAGGTAAACTGACCACGCTCTACTTGACCCCATTGGGTTGACTGGGCCGTAAAACCTCAACACAAACAAAATATTCTTTTCTGAAACTGCTTGAGCAATTTTCACCAGATTTCACATAGGGCCTTCTGTCAAAATGGTATTGCCAATTTGTTCAAATGGTTCTGCGCCATCAAACAAGATGGCTGCCATGCCCATATATGGTAAAAACACATAAAAAATCTTCTCCAGAACCAAGAAAGCTTTGGGGCTGAATCTTTGTATATAGCATTGAGGACAAAGCTCTACCATTTGTTAAAATGATGAACATAAGTTGACCTTTGACCTTTTTTCCGCAAGGTCAAATTTGCATCTCTATAGATTTGTATGGGGGTGAGGGTGGGGGGGGGGGGGGGTGTGTAGGGTAGTTGAAAAATCATTTTTTTCAATATGTATCTAAGACTAAAGGCTGAAACTTACAATATATTATTAAAGTAGTAAAACCTTTTAGTTAGGATCAAAATTTTGCCCCCTGGGGGTTATCTGCTGTTGTCCCTGCCCCTATACAGTTATAAAACCATGAACTCTTTAAACCTCTTCTCTAAAACCACTTGACCAGCTTTCACCAGATTTCACATGGGGCCTTCTGTTGAAGGGATGTTGAACTTTGTTCACATGGTTCTGCACCATTGAACAAGATGGTTGCCATGCCCATGTATGGTAAAATCAGTTAAAAATCTTGTTCTCCAGTACTAAGGAAGCTTTGAGGCTGAATCTTGGTATACAGCATTGGGAACTCAGAGTCTAACAAATTTATTAAAATGTTGAGACTAGGATGACCTTTGACCTTTTTATGGTATGGTCAAATTTGTATCCCATTTGCTGTGGCAATACTGGAAGACTGTTGCATGGCATTTGCAAATTAGCAGGTGAGCAAATTGTGGCCCGTGGGTCTCTTGTTTGTCTGTCCGTTCATCTGTCTGTAAACAGTTTACAACAACAGCTCCTCCTTAGAAAGCCACTGAAGTGATTTGTCCCTTATTAGGTAGGTTTGTTGCTTGGGTAGTGGGATTTGAAAACAGCTAAATCATGGTGATTTGCCATTTTGTTTGGTGGCTATTACAACTGAAAGGTCTCTTAGACTTATAATGGGAAAATGGCTAAATTGCATTTTCTCCAAAACATGTGAAGTGATATAACCATATTTGGCAGTTATGATCATTTGATGACTGTCTACCCAGTTTATGTGTTTTATGAGGTGTGGCCAATTTGTTTGGTTGCCATGGGAAATTTGTAAGTGACACTTTGCACCAGCTGGGAAAGACGACCTTGTTGCTCGCAAGCAGGGAAAGAAGACCCTGTTGTGCACCAGCAGGGAAAGAAGACCCTGTTGCAGACCAGCATGGAAAGAAGACCCTGTTGCTTACCAGCAAAGAAAGAAGACCCTGTTGCACACAAGCAGGGAGAAAAGATCCTGTTGAGCTTGAAGGCATAAAATTTGTCGACTCTTGTGGACGTTTTTTTGTCCACTGTGGACTATACAGTTGTATATGTCCACGCTGTTCTCTGTCCTCTTGTAACTTGTCTGGCCTTGTGAAGAGACATAAACTGTGTAGCATAGTTGGGAGTATCAACATGCAATTGAAATACTTCTTCTTTCTTTACTCTTCTGAAACCACTTGGCCAGTTTTCACCAAGAGATATGCTGGCCTTGCAGCTTGCCCCCTGGGGGTGAAGATACTGTAGCCTGGGCAGTTCAGAAAAATATTTTTATCTTTTTTCAAAACAATTACCCGTTTAATAGGTCATTTGAATATTTCTGTTATTTACTGTTATTTACTATTATCTGTCTTTCTTCAGATAGGAAGGGGTGGGGGTAAGATACCCTGGTTTGGGCAGCTTGCCCCCCACCCCCCTAGTGAAGGGGTGAAGATACTCTGGTCTATATACAGTACAAGTTTCGCGAAGGTTATATCGTTCGCGCTCCACGATAAAAAATTTTGCTCGTTAGCGTGAAACAAGCGTGGGATGAGCGTGGGTTTAGCGTGGGTTTTGCGAGACGCGTGAAGAATGGAACGCGAGGTTACGTAATCGTAGCGCGAAACGTATTACTGGCACGAGCGTGACAAGCGTGGAAAGGATTAACGACAATAGTAAAATATTTCTATCACAGGTGAGTCTGTGAATAAAGATCGATTCACGGTACTTTTGCAGTAGATTTTGATCCAGAAGTTCTCATTCTGTTGACAGAAAACCACAGCACAATAAATAAAAATGCACATTATCTACATGTATGTGTGGACTTGCGCAACCTGAGCCGAGTCTTCCTTGTTTTATATCATTTTGCTTATTTGTGATCTCAGTACCTACGCGACAAATACAAATTGTCCGTCGGGAAATTGAGATTCCCCTTCAACTTAATTTATGTCCAGTCGGGGAAGTATTTCACAATCTTTTTTTTTTTTTTTTTTTTTTTTGTTAGCGGTTTAGATGAGTTATTGCATATGCGACCAGCATGTACAGCCCGACGTTAACCGGAGTTCCTTGGTGTAATTTGACGAAATACCTGGCCGATTTTTATTTATTTGTTTTTCCATCATATAGTACAGTCAGCGTGGAGGTTATATCGTCCATTCTCATGCGGATGCGTAAGTTGATCTGAGTCTGCACTAGTCGCAAAAGTCTCATTGTACCAAATGAGTTTTCCCAATCGCCGCACTCCGTGTCCCCAAAAATTAGGTTCATTCCCTTGTTCCCTTAAAATATTTTCCAAAGTTGCAATGATACGCCACCAGACGACGACACACAATTCTGGGACGTTCGCATTTCCAGAGAAGATTACAAAAATACAAGTGGAGATACCCGGAAGATGCAACAGTCACATTCCCTTGCCCCGCATGAAGAAACCGCGTGCTCGTAACGGTAACGTCACGAGAAATCGAGGCGGATACAGCTAAGAGAAAAACACACTTATGTGCGTTAAATTATACAGAATTGTTTTCGTCAGAACTGCATATGAAACTTGCATGTATAAAAAGTAGAACCTAAGTATTGGGACAGAAAGGCCTATGCAAAGTGTAGACACAGGTCAGATGCCGCAGAGAAAATGGGAATGCAACTAGTGAGGGGGAACAGGGAACATGGAAATTTGGAAACACTTTTAGGACATAAGACGTGCGACCAGTGAAGACTCAGATCATCTTCCGATGCAAGGGATGTCAGATTTTGCCGGTTGTGGTGACAAACAGGCATGTACATGTAAACTTGGTCGGCCTCGGTGGCTCAGTTGGATGCGCCGTCCGACTGGAGACCAGGAGGTCGCGGGTTCAACCCCCGCCGAGGTCGGCAACATTCTTTCGTGGAGATTGATCATGAAATATTTTCTACGGTCATTCTCTCCCTTCCGCTGATTCAAGAAGGGCAGTTGTCAGTTTCTGGCGAAAGACTGTGCACAATACTGGTTAACCGCTTAGAGGACTAAGCCTGCCCAGTAAACGTGTGGTTAGGTAAACTGACCGCGCTCGACATGACCCCATTGGGTTGACTGGGCCGTAAAACCTCAACACAAACAAACATGTAAACTTCAGTTCTTGAAGAGATTACAAATCTCTGGTTAAATACATCACCGCGGGGTGGTCGGGTGGTGCGAAGGTGCTGTGTATCTTACATCACCGGGGCGTCCAACTGATATTGGCTTACAGTTGGGCAAGGCCTGCTATCCTTGTAGTGGGTAAGGGTAGAGGGGGAATGTTTTTATTTCTTCTGTTTCTTCACTTTCATTCCTGTTCCTCTTTCTTCCCTGTCCCTCTCTTTCATCTCCTCTACTCTCTCAAGGGTTGACGTGTCGTTAAACCCCAACACAATCAATCAATCAAATACATCACCGTTTCAGTGAAGGTTCAAATACGTTATGTGGCGTCTGATCTGGGTCTACACTGTTTGCTCAGGCATGTCTGTCCGAATACGTAGAGTAAGTACGGAAATTAGATCAAATCGAACCCCTTTCAGAAATAGTCCTGGATCCGCCCCTGATTCATAAAAGAAATGCTGTGTTCGACTCGTAAATTTCATTATCAAGGCATATGCAATTAGCTCCCTTTAAACAGTAAAACCTAGAGTGAGGGCCTTACCCCGCATTTACCAGGGTATAAATAAATATTGGCACTGTTATTCTTTTACATCATCTATATATTGAGAACATTAGGATTATTAAAATACCCAGAAAATGCAACAGTCACAAAGCAACATTCTTTCCCTTGCCCAGCATGAAGAA